>OOFB01009835.1:0-16844 GCA_900323305.1 Trachyrincus murrayi | reverse complement strand
CATGACTAGTGACCTGAATGCAAATATTTAGCAAGAAAAAAAGCTTGTCGTGTCTCTCTGGGAGTGTTGGACAGTGAGACGCCTTGTCCGAAGAACAGCGTAACGTTGGTGATTCGTGTGTGCGTGTGTGTGTGTGTGTGTGTGTGTGTGTGTGTGTGTGTGTGTGTGTGTGTGTGTGTGTGTGTGTGTGTGTGTGTGTGTGTGTGTGTGTGTGTGTGTGTGTGTGTGTGTGTGTGTGTGTGTGTGTGTGTGTACACCAACTTATTGTTAAGCATGGAATGCGTTCATGCCATCCCCTACGCCTATTTAGCCATCGTATCTATCCATCCGTTATGTGCAATCAGAGCTGGAAAGCCCCTGAAGACACGCTGCTTTTTTGAAATCGACAATTTCACAGCAAAGCAACACGAGACCTGTTTTACAGATAGCTGGCTGTAGGGCTATTTTAGACCTAGCGTCTTTATGTTGTCCCTGGGGCTGGTTAATGTTTGGATTCCTGGACTCCGCTCTATACGCCGGTATTCTGCAGTTGAACAGAGAACTGGAGCATGTACGTTTCTACTGTGCTCCACAGTCTTACACGGCTGGTTAAGAGCCCATTTGAATCCATAGGTAAACAAGATTGTTTATTAATGGCAGAAGAAGAAGAAGAAGGAGGGAAGGAGAGCACAGCTTTGTGTTTGATGTTTTCAAGGATACGTCGCCGCTGGCTTAGGAAGAGAGGCAGAGCGACTTGAAGCGGAGGAGGTAGATGAATATCAAGGTACTAGTGAGGAAGAGGGAGGATGCAGGAGAAGAAAGAAGCTGAATAATGAGTGTGACGGTGAGCGCCGGCCTGCTGATAATGTATTCAGCGTGTGATCAGCATCACATTAACAAGCTCAATGGGGGACTGATGGAGGAGGGCATTGGTCTCCGTGTGACTGGCATGCACGATGTGTCCTCTCCTTTTCCTCCTTCCTTTCCTTCTGTCTTCGTTTTGGGGGTAGCTCACCATCTATCCCTATTTCTTCTGTTGTCTTCCTTTCACTGTATTTCTAAGCTGGTATTTGTTCTTGCCTCATTCTGTCTTGGGCCCATATCCTCTTCCTCCTCCCGCAGTCTGTTCCCCTATCTTGCCGTACATTGTTGTCCAACCAGTAATTAAGTAGTTCGAAGCTTGGTATGTTGTCGTTTTTAGTATTGGATAAACAGTACCGGTCCACCACACATTCTGGTGACATTCGGGTGACCTTTTTCAGGAAATATGGTATGCAGCTACTGTAGTTTAGTCTGAAAGAATGAGAACATATCCTCACTCAAGTTATATCAAGATGGTCACTCTCGGCCAAGTATTGGTATAGAGTGTATAAAGTAAACTTTAATTCAATTAATTTATGTTGTGTAACATAAAACGACCAAAAAAAGCACAAAATAGGTTTTTAGTGTGTACGGTGTGCATTGCAAACCTTCCCTCAGCCACTCATTGCTTCTAAATGGACGCGTGGCATCTTAACTGCGTTGTCGGTGTTTCTGCCTCTCCCACGTAACAGAAAGTCATTGGTGTTTTCAAACCAAAGTCAGAGGAGCCTTACGGTCATCTGAACCCCAAGTGGACCAAATACTTTCACAAGGTAAGCCCTCTAACTTTGTCATTCGTCCCCCTTTCAACACAGAAGACACGAGCAACATTAAAACTGCTTTTTCAAACATTACAATTCCTCCCCAATTTATTTGTCTTACCTCCCCACTCCCTGACCCCCAGCTGTGTTGTCCGTGTTGTTTCGGACGAGGCTGCCTCCTGCCTAACCAGGGATACCTCTCTGAGGCCGCTGCCTCGCTGGTGGACACCAAGCTAGGCCTAGGAGTGGTTCCTAAAACCAAGGTGGGTCACTGTTTCTCCCCCGCTCCGCTAGGGCTGAACAATTCATCTAAATATTATGGAAATCACAGTGCAATATCCAAATCGCAGGAGCTGCAATGTTGGGATTTGTTTTACCCATTAAGGGTAAAATGTGTAAATGCATTCTGCCCTATGCTCCACCCATCCCCACCGGCTGTTGCAGCACAGAAACGACAGCTCCCCTTTTAATTAGCACTGGAGTCAGAGTTAGTTTCTAATTTTGTAGAATGTAGTTTAGCAGGGAACATTTGACTGTTAAAAGGTCTGGAGGGAGAGGCGTGCAGGAAATGACACCGAGGAAAGTTTTGAAGACTAATTTGTGTTATTTTTGTCTTTCTCAGGTGGTGTATCTGGCCAGTGAGACGTTCCACTACAGTGCAATCGACAGGGCCAAGTCCCGAGGGAAGAAGTATGCATTGGAGAAGGTCCCCAAGGTGGGCCGGCGGTTCCATCGCGTGGGCCTGCGCCCTAAGGTACACACAGAGGATAATCTGATGTAAAGAGTTTAGGAGAACACTCGCTGTATAATAAAGTCTGATCGAAATTTTACATTTACATTTAGCGCATTTAGCTGACATGAAACCCATGATTTATTATTTTATCACTCATGTGATCTACACTATTGAAGCGTTAATGGAGACACAAAATAGACTATAATAAACCGTCATTTAAACTCATCCTTGAGTGATTAAATTATAGTTTAGTGTTTTTCTTAAGTCCGTATAGGAGGGAAACTGCTGTATCAATTCTCAGTAAAAAATGATTAATGATTCTTGGAATTAGTGCTTTGTTTTCAAGCATATGCAAGTGGAGCCACTTCTGCATTTCATCTAGGAGGCAGTCATTTAAGGAACCAAAGAAGTCTTATTTTAACTTAAGAGCATGACATCGCATTTTACGATGTCGCTGATGAAATAAATATAATGTAGGGAAATGAAGGCCTGTCCTTTTTTGTTTGTTTTTGAAGGTGGGGTCCTTTCAGCTGTTTGTGGAGGGCTACCATGAAGCAGATTATTGGCTGAGACGCTTTGAGGCAGACCCTCTCCCAGAGAACATCAGGAAGCAGCTGCAGTCACAGTTCGAGAGACTGGTGGTTTTAGACTACGTTATCAGGAACACAGGTGTGTGTGTGTGTGTGTGTGTGCGTGTGTGTGTGTGCCTGCGTGCGTGCGCGCACTTTTCAGGGTGTGTCCACATGGTCTCATTTCAAGGATAAGTTCACTGCGGGTCAGACATAGCGTTGCATAACAGTTTGAATCGGCTCGTTCCTCTGCATGTGTCGGTAAAACGCACTTGTATTCAAACAGTACATTAAATACCCTTTTACAATAGTTACACTGAACTGCATTTGCATAGTAACACTGGGGAAAAATTGGGTGTGCGTGTGTAATATTAGCCCATCCTATCCTTTTAAAAGATCACCTTTTGAGTGTTTTGAAGGGCGCTAGGTAAATACACTTGCGTTTCTCCTTGATGTCTCCTTCCACAGACCGAGGCAACGATAACTGGTTGATCAAGTATGAGAAGCCAGGAGAAGGAGTGAAGGTGGGACCCAATTAGCACAATGTGCAATAGCATTATTTATTATTTGTTTTTGTGGATTCAGTGAATGCAGTCTTGGCCCAAGGAGAGAGTGACGCATTGTTTGCAGTAGAAACGCCACGTCCCTGCTTGAGTCATGTCTTGCTAAGCAGAAACAAACTATCTCTACAGTGACCTTTTTGTAACCGGCGTTTCTGTCAGACTGCATAGTGTCAATTTGTTCTTTATTGATCGGTGACTGAACATTGCACCCGTCTGTCCAATTAATCAGCCCTTTGGACAGTGTTCAATAACCTGCTGGTCATGAAGTCATCCATTATCGAGTCTGTTATCGTTGATGGCTAATTCTCACCCTCCCTCCCTCCCTCCTTGTTGTAGGAAACGGAGCGGTCAGAAACTAGCTCAGATTCCTGTGTCAAGATAGCTGCCATAGACAACGGCCTAGCCTTTCCCTTTAAACACCCTGATGAATGGAGAGCCTGTAAGTATTCCTGCACTCTCCCGTCCTCTCATTTTACAACTCCATTCACCGCCAACGATCTCTGTTGAGAAGCACACAGTAATCCAGTACCGATGTCCTAACCCCTCCCTCCCTCCCTCCCTCCCTCCTCCACCAGACCCCTTCCACTGGGCCTGGCTGCCCCAGGCCAAGGTGGCGTTCTCCCAGGAAACCAGAGACCTGGTGCTGCCTCGCCTTTCAGACATGAACTTTGTACAGGATCTCTGCGAGGACCTCTACGAGATGTTCAAGGTACATGTATACCCTACTGTATATGCCAGTAAAAGAGTTTCCCATTTTAAAACTGTAATGGCTGCGTCATTTGAAAGTGAGTCTCTATAAATTGCTTTTTAAGAGAGAGATTTGAAATAAAATTATCTGCCTAGGGGTAGTAGCCTAGCACCAGTCTGGAGTTTGTTTCCAGCGAGAGATGACAAGCCAGTCATCAAATGTAATTATTTTTTGGAAAGAGCAGCAATGCTTATAATCAGTCCAATCACAGCACACAATTTAACCCATGCCTTTCACCGGTTTTAACAAATGCAGACATTGTGCTTTCTTCACATTCTGTATGTGCACTAAAATGGGTTCCTCATATCTAATGCTAATTAGCTTAATACGTGTGATATTTAGTCTCTAGCTATCATTCATACATTCATTTCTGGACAAGAATCAGTAATTGCAAGCGAACATGAAACAAATCTGTATGATTACTGGTGACATACAAGAATGGTTGTTGCAAATTGTATGTGATTTAGTGCAGTTTAATTTAGACAAATCCATATTTATTCTGCCAGTTCATGACATCACCCAGTCTGGCCCCAGCTGGCAGTTATGTATGCCGGATATATAGAGTAGTATGGATGTGAAAGATTATAGGATCTGGCTGGACTTGTTCCTATTGAAGATACTAGCTCATGGAAGATCATTTTAGCTTGTGATTAACCCACATTTTTCAATAGTCAATAATAACATGGCGATCAAAAATCCACAACAACAATATAAATACAACAACCACATACTTCGTGCCATGTCGTGTAACAAAGAAAACAACTTCTAGTCTTCTTTCGCCACCTTTGAACTCGGTCTATGGTGGGTCTTTCCCCACACAAAGATCCTGCGGCGGTCTGAAGAATGTCCCGTTGGTTTGCTGCCACCTAGCAGGCTACAGCTACGTCCCGCCTTCACATGCCACACACCGGCGTGACAGATGCCATGCTTCAAGAAGATAACAATAACAACTTTATTTTCTTCCTTTTTTTCCAGACGGACAAAGGCTTTGACAAAACCATGTTCGAAAGACAGATGTCTGTTATGAGGGGGCAGGTAAGATTTGACCCATGTTTATCTCTCATCATAACTTGAATCGGTGCCTTTTCTTCTCCATCAACACCTCCTCCCTGGATCTTGATCTCTCTCTTCTGGTCTCCCAGGTGCTGAACCTGAGCCAGGCGCTGAAAGACGGCAGGAGCCCCATCCAGCTGGTGCAGATGCCCCGCGTGGTGGTGGAGCGCAGCCGCTCCGGGAGCCACGGCCGCGTGGTCACCCTGGGCAACGCCTTCACACAGACCTTCCACTGCAAGCGGCCCTTCTTCACCTCCTGGTAGACGGTGGGAGACGCGAGGGGGAGAGAGAGAGTGTGTGTGTGTGTGTGTGTGGGGGGGGGTGGTGTTTTAGGAAGGGTGTTCATCTGACGGTTTACTCGAGCGTACCCGAGGAGTGTGCTCCTTTCTGAGCCTTCCCATTTGGACTGGAGGGTTTGGGGCGGAGAGTCACATGGCACACGGCTGGTGTTTGGCCGTTACTGTAGGAGTGCCCGATAATACACTCCTATGAATGTCTAGCCTTGATATCAGACAGAACAGCACTGAGGAAATGTTTGGTTGCTTAGTGCCGACATTCCCAATGATAACAAACCAAAGGCAGCCACAACAAATGTTTTTCTCTCTTGCTCATGAAAACTGTTGCCTTTGGTTGTTTCATTGGGTCTGTCAATTAAGAGACAACTATTGAATTACATGGGCCTTGTCCTTTTTAAGAGGTGTCAGAGTAGAGGCATTTAGACACTCTTAAAGGGCGGATTGCTTGAGATATTGGCCTTCCAAACTCCTTTAAGGACCTTGAGATTGTGTGTGGTTTCCATGGTGATTCGATTTTAGGAGCATTGGTTTTCCACACGTTGCTTGAAAAGTTTTTTAAGGATCTCACTATGGCCTGTTAATATCTAAAACAAATATGGGAGTGTCACTCTGTTATTTCCAAGTTTGAAGGTAAAGTATCACCATATTTTCTATGGCACACCTGGTACTGATACGTTTTTAGTATTTTATGCAAAGTTTTACAGACAGTTTACAGATGAACCCTGACCAATTCCACCACCTTGTTCAAGGTAAAATTGTTAACTTCCTGAAATAGACTTTCCTTTGCCTTGTCGTGGTTAATACTCCTCCCTGACACGTGCACACTTTTCTATTTGTATTAGTATTCTATTGGTTTGGTCACAAGTAAGTAAACACAAAAAAACATCATTATGACAACCTTTTAATCCAGTGTTGGCCTCATCTGTCCATCAAAACGCAACCCAATTTCTTCTAGTCTCGCTGTTGCCAAAATATTAGAAAGGATTATTGAAAGATTTCCAGAGAGGGATATCAAAACTTGAACACATAATTTAATTTAATTTGTTTTGGGTGAGGAGGGTTAAGAGTTCCACGTTGCTTGAATGTAACCTGTTTACTGTTTCTATAGAGATTTTCTTTTTGATTTTTTGCTCCTAGACATTTCAGATTGAGGAAATTCTGTGGGAATAGGATTTTCCTCTTCACAATGAATGTATTGAGATGTATTTAAATGCTGGCCAGAAGCTTGCTTTCAACTCTGGCATGAAGGAAGACAACTTATCCATCCCTTAAAGTGTGTGTGTGTGTGTGTGTGTGTGTGTGTGTGTGTGTGTGTGTGTGTGTGTGTGTGTGTGTGTGTGTGTGTGTGTGTGTAAAAGGACACACTTTTGCGCAATGCTTTTTTTTTTTTTCTTACGTATGCATCTTGAACTTTTTATTCTAAGTGGAATGGTTGTATGATAAATGTATATTTAAGAAATAAAAATAAAATTTGGGACACATGGACTCTGTTTCTATATGGTTAGATTGTGCAGGGCGACGGGTTAAGAGAATGAAGACTGGAGGAATGCGGAGACCGGCTATCAATGTACTGTATATGCCCAAGGCTATCGGCCTTCCTCACGTAATAATTAACCTGACAACAGGTCTGCTTTACTGCCCTGTGTCGTGGCACAGGAATCTGTTGGTAGCTAATGAATGGAGAAAAGCAGACGCCACCCATACACAAGGAATTTAGGGTTTGCCTCTGTGCGTTTTGAATACAACAAAACAATATGGTAAATGATGTTAGCGTTGGTAAACATCAGCGATAGATTTGATTTTCTATTGTGGTGATTTACAAAGTGTGCTTCACCAATGCTGTTGAGAAAGATGAGACAGCGTAATACCATTTATTCAGAACAGTTTGCTTATCTCTCTTTCTCTCAATGTGTAGCAAACTTCACCAGTTAAGACAGGAGTATTTATTTGAAACTATGTAGACATACAAATTAATATTAGAATAAAATGTGTGATGGATGATAGAAAAGCAGCCAGAATAGGTCAAGGAAGCTCACGCCATCATGTAGGCCTACCCTACTACTTATTAACAACAGTACGGATTGTTGTGGTAGTTGCATTTATTTTCTGCACTTGACTCACTTTTAACTTTAGCAGCCAAGTCAGATACGTTTGTTGGTGTGTTGAAAATGCAGATGTTGGTTGAATCCAATGCATATTTTATACTCGCAGGGCAGGTATGAAATATGTATGCGGTAAACATAGTGTGTGTGGTTGCTGAGGCTGCACACCTGTGGTGCATTGGCGAATCAAGGCACACAGAGATAAGCTGGCTATCAACCACACACACACACACACACACACACACTCAAGAGAGCGCTGACATGTCATCAGGTAACACCTGCTCCGCCTGTAGCCAACACTCCAATAAACTGGTGTACAACATCTACCTGTGTCCTGGTCGGAGGAGGAGTCCAGCAAAGCCATTTAGGTGGCGTGTGGCAGTGCACGTTCTTCTTCCTCTTCCCACTAGGTGGTGCTGTTGCGCCGGCTTTGTTTGTTGGCCCAAACCTTTTTTACTTTGGGATTTATGCTGTTGCCGGGAAGAATGATGCTTCATTTGAGACTCGTCGTGGACAGTATGAGAAGTCAGCTGTCTAGCAACAAGTTGGCAAACTCATCCAGGACTTAGAAAAACATGAGTTTGGCTGCTGACGGTCTTATTCTGTTCTGTGTTAGTTAAATCGGGAGCTTTTACATTTATCAGCATGCTTTTTGTTGTTTAGCATTTTTAACAGAAGGACCGGTTCAACAAAGGGGACCATCTTGCAGCTTGGATAAGAAACATCTAACATGCCCAAATGAACAATTAAATATTTTAATCTGCACGTTGTTTTAAAAACCAAAAAACTATGCAGTTGTTTTTTCTTGTAGTTGTGTTTTGTGTGCACGACTACACCGGAGCGGTACCAAAGTCCAACAAGTGTTCTCCTCGTTGTGACGTCAGTAAGTGCCCGAGTCCCAACTGTCCCGGCGGCTACGTCCCGGACCGCTGCAACTGCTGCCTGGTATGCGTCCGAGGCGAGGGCGACCCCTGCGGCCGCAAAAACGACCCTCCTTGCGGGCAAGGGTTGGAGTGCAAATTGCTCGCTAGTACGGGAAAGCGGCAAGCCTCAAAGCGGACCTGCCAGTGCAAAACGGCCCACAGAGTGTGTGGCAGTGATGGGAAAACGTATGGCAACGTGTGCAAACTGAGAGCAGCAAGCCGTAAAGTTATTCAAAAGGGACTGCCCGCTGTTACACAAGTGAACAAGGGACCATGTCTTTCGTCGGACACAGGTAGGATGCCTTCTAGGTAGCTCATCTTCCTCTGACCAGAAATAAACAAGGTGGAAGCAAGATAGTGGGGGGGAAAGATGCCATGCATTGCATTTAAAACTCTGTGGACTAAAACAACGTGTGTTGTAATATAGCTGTACAATATGCGTGCTGACTGATTGAACAAAGCCGTGGTGTGTCTCTGCGGTGTTAGTGAGAGGCTGAATGGTTGTTGTCTTCATGTTAGTACAGGTCGTGCAGCCCTTCATCCCAACAGCGCTCGCTACAGGTTCAACTTCATCGCTGATGTGGTGGAGAAGATAGCTCCGGCTGTCGTCCACATTGAACTCTTCCTGCGGTGGGTTTCTATATATAATTATACTGTGTGTGTGTGTGTGTGTGTGTGTGTGTGTGTGTGTGTGTGTGTGTGTGTGTGAGAGAGAGATGGAGAACAAGAGTGACCCAATTTTAAAATTTTAAAGGTTTAACCAAGATTTCCTCTATAAAACTAAATAATTTAGCAACTCATTATAAATCTCTCCCTCTGTCTCCCTCCCCCTCTCTCTCTCACTCTCCCTTCCACTCTCCCCTCTCTCACTCACTCCCACTGCCCCCCCCCCACTCTCTGCCTATGGTTCTCTCTCTCTATCTCTCTCCCTCCATCTCTCTCACTCCCCCCCTCTCACTCACTCTCTCTCTGTCTCCCTCCCCCTTTGTCTCTCTCCCGCTCCCCCTCTCTCACTCACCCCCCCTCCCCCCTACATCTCTCTCTCTCTCTCTCACTCTGTCTCTCTCTCTCCCTCTCTCACCCTCCAGACATCCTCTGTATGGGCGCCATGTGCCCCTGTCCAGCGGCTCCGGATTCGTCATGACCCACTCTGGTCTGATCGTAACCAACGCCCATGTGGTCACGGCCCCTGCCACGGTAACCGGGAGGCCCCAGGTACGCGTGCGGCTGCACGACGGGGACGCCTACGAGGCCACCGTGAGGGACGTGGACAGGAAGGCAGACATCGCCACCATCAAGGTCAACTCTGAGGTAGACACACATGCACACACACACACTCTCTCTCTGTTTCTTTCTCTCTCTCTGTTTCGTTCTCTCTCTCTCTCTATCTCGCTCTGTTTCTTTCTCTCTCTCTCTCTCTCTCTCTCTCTCTCTCTCTCTCTCTCTCTCTCTGTTTCTTTCTCTCTCTCTCTCTTCCGCTCTCTCTCTCCATCACACACATGCATTACCGGCGTTATACACACATTTCTGTGCTCCCTAAAACACCTGGATGTTCTGGATATATCCGGACACTTACTTGAAAAAGATCACCGTAATGCATTCATAGCATGTTTTATATTCAAATCATTTTCATTCTCCATACTCCTTCAAGCCGTGCCTGTACTAAAAACCAAAGTACCCCAACGTGCGAGTGCCGTCGATCCTGATATGTTTCTGAGGTATTTAGCGAAGCTGCTCCGTACAGCCAGCCAGTGGGAATACCTAAACTCCATCGCTGTGACTCAGATATCGTCAGATATCACCCAGCGATCGCTGGCTTCTCACACCTATGTCTGAAATAGCTTTCATCTCCTTCATTTCCTCCTTCCGCTGTGTTGAATGAATCACCTTTAATCAGTTTTTCTTCAAATCAGTTTCATAAACACCTCTATATTTCCAATGTAGCTATTAAGGCACTTGTACATCGACGTGCATGCAAGTAAATGTACGTGTGTGGTCTTTCCTACCAAGTTTACTCTGTAAAACGCGTGGTGTGTGCGTGTGTGTGTGTGTGTGCAGAAGAAGCTCCCAGTTCTAGCTCTGGGCCGGTCAGCTGACGTGAGGCCGGGAGAGTTTGTGGTTGCCATCGGCAGCCCCTTCGCCCTGCAGAACACCGTCACCACGGGGATAGTGAGCACCACCCAGCGAGATGGCAAGGAGCTGGGCATCCGGGACTCGGACATGGACTACATCCAGACGGACGCCATCATTAACGTGAGCTCACACATCGCAACACACAGTTTCAGCCTGTGCTGTTGCTATATGAATGTTTTTAGTTTATTTTGCTTGATGATGACTGTTTCCCTTTCCATTACCGCATCTTATGGAAGTATGGGAATTCTGGAGGACCTCTGGTGAACTTGGTGAGTCGAGTCCCTGTGTCCTCACACTGTGACATCGATTTTAGCTTTTTTCCCCCATAATAATGTGTGTGTATGTCTCTCTCTCTCTCGCGTGCTCTCTCTCTCTCTCTGTCTCTGTCTCTGTGTCTGTGTGTGTGTAGGATGGTGAGGTCATAGGCATCAACACTCTGAAGGTCACTGCTGGGATTTCTTTCGCGATTCCTGCTGACCGCATCAACCGCTTCCTCACAGAGTCTCAGACCAGAAACAAAGGTACAAACACTGCAATTATTACTGACTTTTTCATTTACATTTCAACCGTAACTTACACATTAGTTAGTAACACAGTAAGTTAGTCACTTTTAGTGAGTAACAGAGTAAGTTAGTCACTTTTAGTGAGTGACAGAGTAAGTTAGTCACTTTTGATTTTTTTTTTAGATAAGGCCAGACTTCAAAGAGCCCTCTACCAACAACCACAGGAAGCCCAGTCTGATGCAGGTGAGAACACAACTAACACAAACAGGTCTATCCTTTGGCCATAGGGCCGTTTGTGTTAAGGAAAGGAGTACAGCCAAAGAAATCAGCATCATGTAGCATTTCTGTCAAGTGAGTGGACAGATTCATTAGAGTTAATGAGCTCCAGGTGTGCCTTGTAGCTCTCCTGCCATCACCACCAGGGCATCTTTAACTGTTAGCTGCGTAATACAGTTGCAAACCCCTCTCCACAGCTCAATATCCGTTTTTGAAACGATGCCCGCGGTGATGATAACGATGATAATGAAGTAATGTGTTGTTTTTTGCAGAAGCGAAGAGGCGTGTCTTAGGAATCCAAATGCTAACCCTGACTGAAGGGTGCGTTAGTAACACACACACGCACGCACTCACGCACACACACACACACACGCACTCACACACACACACACACACTAGAGATGCGTGGATTGAGTAATTGGTGTAACCCGACTATAACCGCAGGTGTAGGCGGTTGCGGATCAGCCATTTTTGGGTATTTATAATATGCAGGTGGTTTGCGGGCAGGTTATTTAAAATCAGCTTCTTCAATAATGTTTTGCTTCAATAAAGAAAGCCTATTATGCTATAAAGCCAAACATTGACTATGCATTTTGTTGTTTGGTTCATTAATACAAATGCATTACCGATAATAGGCTGCGCTCACGTGCATGCTGTGCATGCAGAAAAGGTTGGCAACAAGTTAGGCAAATTCTCTGATCAAATTATGGTTGTCCGCGAATCTCCTTCATATGAAACGAAATTATTAATAAAAAAGCAATTGTAGTTTTCAGCAGCACACACAAGCAGAGGGGGGGGGGGGGTTATAATAGTGGGTTGGGAAGCAGACGTGGGTGTAATTTTCTTCCGTTTTCACACGGAGGTTCGAGTAGCGGTCGGGTGCAGTTAAAGCAATATGCGGATTCGGGTGAGAAAATACCTTAACCACGCATCACTAACACACACATGCACACACACACACACACACACACAGCACAAAATCACATTAACATTCTGATGTAATAATTTCCCATTAGGTTGTTTGATGTTTATTTACTTCCTTTCATCTGTCGTCGTTGTGTCTTAGTCTAACAGCGGAGCTGAAGTTCAGCAGCCCAGACTTCCCTGATATCAGCGGAGGGGTTCTGGTGCACCAGGTCATCCCAGGTTCGGCTGCGGACGTGTAGGTTTACATCTATTCACTATTCAGTTGTTTACCTTTTTTACACTGAATTCAGATGCATGTCATTAAGAAGGAGCAGGTAGGGGCCATCTTGCTCAAGGGTGCCTTATAAGTAGGCTGCAGACACTGCAAGCCACCTTTCGGCATTTAAACAAATCTAATGATGCATATATCCCTGAAGACTACTGTTTATAATGCATAACACATGTATATATGCGTTGCAGGGCTATGCCGACTATGTAAAAAGGTAAATGTTTCCCTGTCCGTTCCAGGAGTGGCATCAGGACAGGTGATGTCATCGTTCAGCTGAATGGCCGACCGCTCCTGACGGCGGACAGCCTTCACGCTGCGTTGCTAGGCGATAAGCCCCTCCTCCTTGAGGTCCGGCGGGCCAAAGACAAGCTGCTGTTCAACATACAACCGCAACTTATTCTGCGTTGACTCTCTTCATAATAACAGGGTTCGTTAACGTGTTTACTGTCTACATCTGTTGGGCTGGACTCAATTTGCATTTTTAATGTTCAATTAGCATGATGAGACGTGTGTACAGACATTTGAGGTAATATGAACTGTTTTCTCTGCTTTTTAATAAAAACTGAAACTGCCGTGGCAATATGTTTTTTTTTCCAATTATTTCAGTTTGATTTGAGAAAATTCGCCTTTTCACGGGTCTTTAATGTAGTATGCTTTGTATGTTGTATGAATGGAATCAACAATGCAATATGTCTAAAGGTCACTTCATTACAAGTATAACAAAATAACAGTGCTCAAACTGCATCTGAACTCCAATGTTTGCATTGACTTGAACACACAACTGTCTGTCCATCACTCAAGGTCCACTGAAACCCCACCAGCTGCTGTCCATCTGTACAGCCAACGGGATGGTCTCCCTGTGTTTATACGGTTATATTTCCAGTACCTCATCTTTGGAGGGAGCAACTACTCATATAAACAAATCAAGTTTATTTTAATAGCCTTAAAGGGACTCGCATACCCACATTCAAATGAGATTCGATGACGTTCCCTAACCCCAAAAACCCTCAGACTGGCAAAAGGAACCGTGACCTCAGTGAAAGGCAATTAAAGCCATGGCGGGACACGCATATGTCCCGGTGTGACTCCAGCCAACGACAACCACATGCAGTGGTAGTGGTACAGCATCAACAGATGTAGAGGTCAGTGTAGGTAGACAGGAACTAGCTGGGGCATCTGAATTAACTAGAGCATAGCAATCACCAGTATGTCCACAGTGTAGTGCAGCACAGACCCACGCAGAGAGACATCCAAGGCCGGATTAAGTGGTGCAGGGGCCCCGGGGGACACAAGCATCCTAACGCCCCCCCCCCCACCACCACCACCACCACACTCAACCACACATAATGCGTCTCATGCGAGACCATTACAAATACAATGTTTTGGTGCTGTACTGCAGATAGTTTATCTGACAGGATTTATATTGCTGCACTACATGAAGTCATTCACAGTCAGTCACGATACGTACAGTACAACATGGTGGCACTAATGCACACGTCATGTACTCATCTACATACATCACAACAATGTAACACAGTTAGCCAGCTTGCCGAAAGCCGGCCGACCGAGTCAGATTCTTTGGCTCCACATGTTTCCCTTTAGCCGCTCGATGACGCAGAGCAATGTTGCAACCGTCTAAACCCCAGTCCCAGAGAAATCAGGGCATCGACTACTGCATCTGGATCTGTGCTGTCTCCTGAAACATTTTTATGTTTTCTCGGTGGCTCACGACAAACTCGTGTAACAAATCAAGCAGGTGAACTGCCGTAATAATCTGGAGGGGCCACCTTGAGGGGCCCTCTCGTGGTCAAAGGGCCCCCTGGTCAGTGACTTGAGTTTGGCCCCTGTGGGACAAGACGACCCCTGGAAACATATTCACTACGGCAGGTAATGTCAGAACCCGCTGTGACCAGAATCGTCACGCCAGACATGTTGTCTGGCGTGGTCGTGTCGGCAGGAGCCAGCGGATCTGCAGGAAGCAGACAAGACACTGTGGGTCATTATGGGACCGGTTCAAGGAGGGACAGACCAGAATAGACCAGAAATATGCAGACCTAAGACAAATTGACACATTGATGTTGGGCTGTATTACTAATCCACTTTTGGCCATGGATCGAGGCTGTGTCGATGAGGTTGGTCCGTGAGAACATGACATTATTTAGGATAACCCAGAAAGAGATCACATGATGACATAATGTGGCAGCTTTCCTTCCACGCAACCTCATGGTTGAACATGTGCTGTCGAAAATAATCTGAGAGGAGGTGGAAGCAGAAAGGTAAATATACATTAACTCAGCAGAAGGCTGTAATTTGGGAAAGGGAACGAGAACAATAAATAAAGCTTCTGTATTGAAGGAGACGCCGTCTTCCAGGCTCCTCAGTCGGCCATGACAGTGAGGTCCTTGGCTCCAGTACAGTGATGTGGCAACACTGTAAACTTCCACTTCCATGTTGACTTGGCCTCAGCAGTGTGTGTGTGTGTGTGTGTGTGTGTGTGTGTGTGTGTGTGTGTGTGTGTGTGTGTGTGTGTGTGTGAGAGAGAGAGAGACCCCAAGTGGATGAGGGCATGAATGTAAAACATTAATATACTGCATTACATTGCTTTTAATGCATCACATTTAATGTTTGGACTAATGATATGCGTGTGTATATACACAGATATAGTGTGCAATGTATTGAAAGTTAGTGCAATGTCAGAGATGTCCTTAATTTAATGACTAATAGCCTATAGGCCTACATTGAAAAGATAAAGCGACATGCAATGTTTTACTTATTTTATAATTATAACGTTTTGCTATAACTGTGCATAAGATGTCTATGTAGGTCCCATATGTAGGTCCCTATACGTTAAGTGGAAGTCATTGAGAGTGCAGCCAGTAGAGGGCAGTGTTGAGTTACGGGTATTCTCTCCTGACGTGGCAACTGAATTAGTGGGCTTTAGCGTGTAATTACAGGCCCCTGTAATGACAGACCGACTGTCTTTTTGAGGTTAGCATGAAAGCATGGTGAACGTATCTCCACATACACAGCTAATACCGTATAAAGGGAATATGATAGGCCTACAAAACATTTAAAAAGGTTAATGGGCTACCATTTTGTTTCAATTGACAAGCTAATTGTCTCCGCCAGAGCTTTCCTCTTGTTAAATTAATATGTTTTATAAATGTATTAATATTTTCAACCCCCCTCCTCCTCATAATTAAAATCCTAGCTCATCTGCGTGAGTCACGTAGCCCCATATGCAGCCTACTTTCTGGGTAGGCCTACATTACAGCTAATACAAATAGGCCTACAGTATATATACATATGATGACAAAAGAGTCTTACACAGTCTCATTCAACGACGTTGAAAAGAAGCATATAAACACTTTCACACACACATGTTCCCGGTTGTTTTAAATCCGGGCAGTTGAACCGTGTGCTGTATTGAGTAATCCACCTGCCTGTAATGACTGTGGACTACTACGCACGCTGCATGTTTTACACTTACATAGATGCAATGTGAGAGTGTTAATGGGTACGATGACATACTAGATCGCTTGTGATACATCAGCCCCGCATAGGACATGAGTTCGTGTTACATGAATCATGTTCGCGCACTAGTTATGTAGGCCTAAGTTACGTAAATGATGTAAGATTTTGCACTTAACCATACTGCGGTATTACTCATGTATGTAGAGTTTGCATAAAAGCTCCACCATTTTGAATTTGTAATGCCTTCTGGAGTGAATGCATTACATCTCTTGAGAAAGTCCAATCTGATTGTTTACGAGTTTTCCCGTGGAAAGACTCATCCATAAAGACCCAACGAGAATGTGGGAGGTGACAGTTTTTCTCCCTCCATACTCCACCCCTCCCTACCCCCACACCCTTCTGTTGGATGAAGTTAACTGTTTTGCCGTGGTTTCATTCCTGACAACTGGATGACCTCAAGTAGACCCTGCACAAGAGATGAGGCAAGCACAAGCATGTGCACGCACAATAAATAAACACACAACATGCACGAGAACCAGCACACACACACACACACTCACACACACACACACACACACACACACACACATACACACAATTCCTTTGTCAGGGATCAAATATTAGTGTTCCAGTGTGTCGTCTCCGTCTGTCTTTTCCACTCCCCCCCCCCCCCCC
>OOFB01009830.1:5739-15907 GCA_900323305.1 Trachyrincus murrayi | reverse complement strand
AGACGCACAGTGGGGGTCATTTTATTGCTCCTTGTGATTTGAATATCAAACAGCTGCAGCTGTAAGGGAAGAGGACATGGGAAGAGGAGGGGGGACTTAAAAAGGGGAATAGGGGTTTTGAGAGCCGCCCTGACCCACTTTGATTCAAGCCCTATCGTGCGGCCGGTGTCTAATTGATCACATAACTGGCACGCTTGCGAGGGCTGGCGAGCCCACGGGACACACTGAGCGCCATTGAAACCCAGCGAAGACACCTGCTACTTCTGTACAGAGGAGAAACTGTCTCGAAGAGGGGATGCAGCGGGGACAGGCTAAACAAACAAACGGCAATTCTTTAGACGAATGAGCAAGGACGTCCTTTTTGCACTTCTGTCGACAAGCGTTGCGTATCGCCAACTGTTGTGCGTTCCGTTGATTGTTTTGCGTTGTATTTTACCCCGTGCAGCGCTGCCCTCATGGCCCGGGTCACCCTCGCAAAAGAGTCCTTTAATCTCAATGTTTTAATCTCTACCTGGATGAATAAAGGTTCAATAAAATAAGAAGCTTTCCGTGATGAACTCCACAAATGGACGTACGTCGGACACTCTAAAAACACAACGTGAGTGCAACCAGAGACTCGATGTATCTCTCCACAACGTTTTATTTTGCTGAGTTTCCATCTCGGACGTATTTGAGCAGGGGGGGGGGGGGCAGTGCGTCCCCTCCAGATTGTTCAGTACTTCAGGGGTTTGATGGGACCGGATACAGCTGTTCTGTGCCACGCAGTCTAGAACAACATCCTGTGTTCGCTTTAGTGCAGTGTCAGCACTTTGTGACCCGCGGCTTCTCCGTGGGTCAGCTCTTCAGAGGTCACCAGGAAGGAGGGTTAACTGGTAGAACTGGAACGCGTGATTTATTTGGACAAAACCGTGCAGCCGCCCTCCGCTAGTTTCCCTGCGTGGCTCCAAACGACAGACAAAGTAAAGTTCGGACTGCAAATGACCGGCAACGCGGTCACGTAAAAATGCAGACATTTGAGTGCGCACTGGTATGGAGTGCATAGTTGCGCGTCATGGAAACAGCGACCTTTAACCCCCTGACACCGCGGCACTGAAATGAACACCGTGAAGGTGAAGATGACTTGTAGGTGTGCTATGGTAAATGGTCTCATAAGAGCCTTGTGATCTCAATGTTCCTCCGCTGCCGCCTGATTTCAACATATACACTGAATTCATATATTGTATTAATATATTTAAAAACCTTCTCTTTTAGAAACTAGTACCCATTTCAAATGGGTAAAAAGACGGGAAGTCACTGCTGCTGGCGTTTCGGGGGACGTCAGCATTAACAACATAGTTAGCATAGTTAACAACACAGTTAGCGTGCATTAACATGCCTTGCTTGATGAACGCTTTATGCGTCCGTCTTGTTCATTCGTAACGGATCTTGTGAACGCTATCCATCCGTATACCCAATTCAGGTAATGCACACATTACTGCATAGTATAGTAGAGCATAGTATTGTAGAGTTGAACTGACAAACGACTGACTCCTATTTCACTCGGGCTGCCGTGAATAGGCAGGATGGCACACACAACTTGATCAAAGCAGTCGTAATCACAGCAGTCAGGCTGTAGCCGCTCTGAGGGAGGCAAGCTCAGCTCCAAGGGGTTCACTTCCATTGTGGCGATGTGGCCATCGCCACATCCTACATACGCTAACTGCATGCAGCCGCTGCCGAGGCCACGCGTGCCGCAGATGCACGGTTTGATGTCATTGGCTCAGTGTACTAGCTAAAGAAGCGGAGCCCCCTATCACCACCACCACCACCACCACCAGCACCACCCCCGGCCCCCCTCCACCCCCCACCCCTCCCATTCTTCTAACATCAGCGCTGCACATTCCACACCAGCCTGCAAAGCCGGAACAGAGTCAAGGAGAAGAAAAGGTTTTGGGGGAGTGGGGGGGGGGGGACATCCCAGGTAAGCCACGGGCAGAACAACACCAGGCCAGGGCGGGAGAGAGTCGGAGCCAGGCCATGGCTGACGTGGTGGGCCTCTCTGTTGGTTTTTTTTCCTTGTGACCGGATGAGTCCTCTGACCGCAAGACGAATAGCGAAAATGTTCCTGGCACCACAGCGTAAGAACACACACCTTTCTGAACCCGAGCCAGGGGTGTACATGTGATGCAATGTCAGAGGTAGAGGGTCTGTTTTGATGGCGGTGGAGGGCAAACGATGAGGCCTTTGACAGTTCCTGTGTTATTGTGTGGGGAGTCTGGGGACCATGTATGAATCCCACGGTCAACGGAGAAGAAACAAAGTTAGGATCTCACTCACCTGGGCATAGTCTCTGTCCACGGCTGCCTTCTTTTGGCTGAAAGTCCTGAAGGAATTACAGAGAAAGAACAAGATACCTCAACAAACAGAAAACAAATCCCATGTCAATAGAAGGTTAATTACAATGGCCATCTATGGCCGTGTGTATTTCTCTGTGTGTTTCCTCCAGTAATATGTACACAGTTGGGCGGGAGCTGAAGGTCATAACACACAGCCCGTTCTCCCTCACAGCCAGCCAACCCCAGAAGACTCTCAAGGAGCCCCGTGTGTTTCTCTGAGTGCTCCACCTTCGCTAGCTAGCAAGACAAATACCCAGAAATTCTTTCTGCAGAAGGCTCGTTCTGTCTACACCTGGTTCGGTAAAACAAAACAAAAACACAGGAGTCACAAAATGTCCAAAAGAAAAAACAACCATTTTCTTCCCTGAGGGTCTTGGAGTCTTTACAAAGGGGTCATTATATCAGGACCTGGAGTTAACTTTAACTTTAACAGAAACAACACCAGGTCCAGAGGTTGACCCCAGACACAAAACCTCCAGGCGGCAGCACTATTACACATCAACGTCATTAAATCATGCCTGGGCTAGTCCGATCCGCCTCTGAAATTCACTCCCAAAATACCAGAAAATGAAAAGAAAACTGCCGTCTGATTTCCTTGGAGCTTACATCTCTCTGAAGTCTCCTTCTGTGTGTGTGTGTGTGTGTGTGTGTGTGTGTGTGTGTGTGTTTTGTGGAAATACTAAGCCTTTATTTCCACACACACACACACACACACACAGCCAAGCTCCTTTTCAGGTATGTTTTGCCTTTTTCTCTCCCCCATAATGTCTGAGAGAAACCAGATTCAATTCATTCTCGTTTTTAGTTTTTTCTTTTTGCTGAATCATCTCCCTAGCTAGCCTACAGAATGCTATCGCCGCCTCCCCAACCCCCGGTCCATTTCCGCACATTCTCCATCCCTCCAAATAGATTTTTTTTTCTTTCTTTCATTCTTTCTTTCATTCTCATTTTTGTATGATTTCTCAAGGGCAGTCAGAACATCTGGAGGATCTTTGTGACCCTTCACTTAAAGCTGTTTCCTGAAAAGTGGGAGGATCCCTTCAACTCTTAATCACCACCAATCGCAGACAGGACCGGCAAGCGAAAGGCTGTCACAACTTTTGTCACCTATTTCTCGGCGTTGTGTGCGAAAAGCCTTTAAAGAAAATAAAAAAGTATTTAAAAAAACCCAAGAACCTCCTTCCGAAACCACGCTTAATGTTTTTCTGAGGGCTAAAAGACTGCGTCACCCTCCCACAAACAACAAACAGCAACCACTGCCACAGCACTCCTCCAAAATAAGAGCCCCTTGAGCGTAGCTGTCCTCACCTGAGGTCCTCCAGGAGGTCACACTCCGTCTGGTGTTTGACTTGTAACCGGCTCAGCTGCTCAGCATGCGTCTGCTTCAGCTCCTGGGTCACTCGCACCTGATTCACACGCATGTGGGTGTATCATTTAAATATACAGATTTATATATACAAAGTTATTTAGTTATTCAGCAGACGCTTGTCTCAGCATTTTCATGAGCCACATATTGTTACATATATTATTTTTTTTTATGTATGTTTGTTTTTTTTACATTTTTGTGTATATGTACCTATTTTCCTATATGTTACACTTTGTATTGGCTTGCTGTATTTTTGTGTTTTTTTTACTTTCTATTCTCTATTCCTTTACACAGTCTTTTCTATCTTGGGCAGATCAGTTATTTCCCTCTGGATTAATACTCTTCAGTAATCTGAATCAGCAGCAGGAGCCTCCTGATTGGCTGGATTAAAGATGGAAAAGGGTGATGTATTAGGCCTTTATTAAAGCAGTGATTTGCTTGGTGACTGTTAACCCTATTTCTAACTATGGCATAGAGTTGAAAGTTAAATAATGTCAATTCTATACATTTCTATGTATAGAATTCCCTGTATTTTTTTGCCACTGCATCATCATCACTTAGCATAGCAGTGAGTTTTCTTGGAGAGTGCATGCAGAATGTGTTAAGCTTTGTAACTATGGTACAGAATTGTCATATATGACAATTGTCCAATAATATGACAATTGTCCAATTAGATGTCAAATTGATCCACTGTTATAATGTAATAATGTAATCACACTGAATGAGGTGACAGTTTTCTGCATACTCATATTAATATAACTTAACCACAAGCATTATACAGGATCAAAATGTAGTGGCTTGGATAGCTTTAATAAGCTTATTCTAATAACTTGAGATGGATAAGGTAAAAGACTAGACTGCAACAGTATTTTCCGATTGTGAAAATGTAACTATCCTCATAAAAACGTTATGGTCACAACTCACACGTGATCATATGACTTATCGTAAAGTGATAAGAAATCCTATACGGTATTTATTTTTTTAAATGAATAAACAATGGGGATTAGGCTTAAACCATAGCCTGACAATTTGATATTAGAGGTCTGCGAAAACTAAACTAGAGCAGTGTTGGCCTGTTTTTAGTTTGGAGATTTACCAATGACATCTTATATGGGTACCAATGACATCTTATATGGGTACCAATGACATCTTATATGGGTACCAACATTTTGAACGTGTCTTGTTTTGTCATGAAAAACTATAGTCACACATTTTTTGATGGACGGTTTCAAACTGCAAAACAATTTCAAATGTTCAAATGTTTTTAGTATTTTAGTATGTTTCTAGTATTTTCTGACAGCAAACTATACATGTGGTCTATATGTAAATACATATTCAACTGTTAAAATATACCTAGTAACAAAAAACTGCTACAGAATAACATGGACTGGACAATCCGTCGCTGTGATGATATGCTTACATTGATATTGAAGATATGATTCTATTATTCATAAAACATAAATCATCAATCAATTAAATCAGCAGATTTAACCTTTGATCATGATGACGTGAAACGTGGTGGGCTATTCGAAATGGTCTACATCCAACAATAAAGTCAAATAAATATTTACATGAATAACAATATGCGTGCCAATTCTCGACATGCACATTGTCAAAGAAGCATCATGTAACTGAAAGGGGCTTTGCAAAAAAACCAACTGGGATACAAATGGTCAATTTGTGAACTGTTGAGCCATGTTTCTGTAACTTGATCCCATATAAACATTTTCCTACAGCGGTGCGCTCTCGCTATCTTTATTTAACCTACAACCAAACCAACTCGTCCGCTTTGGCGGACAGCAAACTGAGCACATCCTTACAACAAGTTGCTCTCTCTCTTTTTTCCCCACAAAATTGGATACACATGGGACACATCTTAAAATGTGGGCTTTTTTTTTCCCTTCTTCTTCTTCTTCTTCTTCTTCTTTCGCAGACTCCACACGAAGCACCGCATTGCAAAACTGCAAAAGTATCCGGTCACACAAAGCGTTACAAGACCAAATAAAGGAATACACTTATTTCTCAAAGTGATCCGTCGGTAACAAAGCCTATTATTTCCCAGCCATCAAATATGCACCGTTCCCGTCGAGACGTCTGCAAGAGAAGGCAGCCTCCGCTCAACAACGGGACGGGACCAACTCACCTTCCTTGGAGGGGGTTGCATTCTGACTTGTCATAAAAACTACGCCAAATGGACAAAAAAAGTATCCCCGGTAAACTTTGCGCCGCGTTCAACGAACAAGCGATACGAGAAGAGGACGCGGGGGAAACACGCTCAGTACATTGCATACAGCCTTCAGCCTCGGGTCAAGCGGCCATGACGATCCAAAACCCCGAGAAGACTACACCGTCAGAGTCCCGTTGAAAATACTAGCAGCCCCCCCGAGGCACATAAAAGCCAAGTTTTCCATTTAGTGGGGTTTCCGGTGGCGTGGGAACAGGGGGGGGGGTTATGGCGACACCCTGTGGACATTTAGAGGAACAGCCCCTGGGATGTGTCCCATCGCCTCCCCCCCTTCCCGTTATAACAGGCCTATAATGGTCCATACAGTTAAAAGCATGTTTCTGAATCTGTTTTTATCTTTGTAAGGTCTATGGTTTTAATGGATTCATGGTGGGATTGAAATTGTGTTCGACCGACCCTGAAAAATCATACTTATTATATTTATGTTAGAATATATACACATATAAGATAATTAATAATCAGTCGTATTTATTACCTTATTTGTTATTGTCTTGTTTTAACATATAGGCTATTTGTATTATTATTTGCCTGGTTTTAAGATGGACTGCGGATAGATCCTAGGATCGTAGGAGACAAAAACAGAGAGTCAACAAACAAAATGGGTTTGTACTCAAAGTTTTTCTTTAATATATATATTTTTTAATCTTAAAGATGGTACAATAAGGTTACAAATTCCCGTCGCGTCGTTCATGAACTACAACATAAAAAAAAAAAAGCAATTACAGTTGATCTGCACACACTAATAGCAGGGCTGGGCCCTGTTGACCTTAACCCATACACAGACCATAGGACAGATTCCAACGTCACAGCTGCTTCCTCAAGAGCCAGCATTACAGTAGAACTAATTGGCTGGTAGATTCTGTATCACAAGATGCACACTAAACTAAATTTTGGGCAACATATGTTTTTTTTTGGAAGACATACAGTTGTAAAGTGTCAACTTTTGATTGACCAAAGGTAACAATGTAGCGAACAGGCCTGTAATATTTTTCGACGGCAACACATCCAATACTCGACAATAATTAGAGACGAGCTTCCTTGCACTTTGAAATACGCGTGACAACGGACGGAAGAACCGCATGATGCCGATATGCCTCGATCACAAGCCATACTTTTATCTTATACTTGCAAGTATTATATCCTTGTAAATGAACCACTATTACCACTACTATTAATTACTGTGTGTGTGTTGTGTGTGTGTGTGCATACGTGTCTGTGTGTGTGTCTGTGTGTGTGTGAGAGAAAGAAGTGGGGAGGGGGGGATACATGTTGAAAGATCAAACAATTTAAGTTAATAGAGAAGATATTTTTTAGCAATTTAAGGACGATATACGTAGGAATATGTGTAGAATAAAGGTTTAACCTCCTTGATTTAGCATAAAACACAACATTCACATTGACTGGTGTCTGTTTAATAGGAGTCATGTGCATTGTCCCAGGCCTTGCATTACATTACATCCGGCTTCACAGCACGTGGAAAGCAGGAGAAAATGCTCCTGATGCTATAGGTTACAGTTAGGAAAATGCAGTCCCCCCAGTAGCTAGACTGGAAATAGACCAGGGCCATATTGCTAAAAGCCAAAAGCACGTTTTGACCCAGAATGTTCACATCGATGATGCAATGACACGAACAAAATGTGTTTTAGCGTTACTGTAGCGATTCACTGCTCATGAGAAAACGTGGAGATATTCCCTATAGTGTAGACATGGTGACTGAGCAGGTGGAGGCTCAATTCATTCAGCTAAAATCTGACAAGAGGACTTAAAACAAAACATTAGGACTGACTTCATCACATTACAGTGACCAAAATACCAGAAAATATCTACTCTCTGACTACTATATGAATAGTACACAGAATTGCTTTGAGGAGACAGTTTTAATGTCCTAAACCCAGATTAAATCAAACACAACCAAACAAAACTGTCATGAGGTGCCTTTCTAAATGGCATAGTCTTTGTGCAAATGTTTCTAATCTAGCACTCCTATTCAAACACACACACACACATCCACACCAAGCAACACAACTCAAATCACACACACCCACACTAAGCAGCACAACCTAAAACCCTGAAGTCAATGTGCGTGTTCCCCCTGGTCGTGCCCCATGAGCAAACTTCCTCCCATCCTGCCTGGCACTGTGTCCAGGAAACACATCCAACCGGCCAGGTATTACCTCGCTAGTTAGTGAGGTGATCACTGGGCCCGTATTGTGAGGTCTGCATGCACTGGATAACTGAACCCCTCCCACCCCACTCCCCCTGCAAGCCTTCAGAAAGTCAAACCCAGTTTATTGTTCTCGGCATCCTGCGTGTTTATGCATAGCCCAGGCTTTTAAAATGATGACGCCAACCACAAAGCACTGGTTTCGGAACAGGACAATATTCAACCAACCCCACACACACACACACACACACACACACACACACACACACACACACACACACACACACACACACACACACACACACACACACACACACACACACACACACACACACACACACACACAGAGAGAGAGAAATAGAATCAAATATGTGCAGCACGGCCCTCTACAAGGACCACGTCGATGCGTGTCTGACCTTGCAGCTAAAAAGCCGGAGCAGCAACGACCCACACAGGCACATTAGAACAGTTTTTGACGATATTCGTTGTTTTGACGGTCGTAATTACCAACAGTTCTACCGTGTTTGATCTGATCTTGGATGTAAAAGACCTCAGAGACACAAAGCTGAGTGTTTGTGTTTCTAGGTTTGTCAACAGAAACAGAAGAACTTCAAGAAGCAGGCAGCAAGGAGAATTGTGGCCCTCTGATGTACATATTAGTATTCTATTTCAATGTATTCTACAGTAATTGTATGCGTATATATATACATATACACACATATATATATATATATATATATACACACATACTCGCTCACAAAAAAAACTATCATTTATACACAAAGTATAAGGCGTTTATACACCAGTGTTTACTTGTGTATATGCACAAGCCTCACGTACACAAGTGTCCACGTGTGTATACAGGCCCGATGACGTCTGTACAGCCTAAATGTGCATATGTGGTCTTCCTATATACTCTTTTCATGGTGCTCAGAATGCACCGTGAGTCCTGGCGCTGACCGTGCGTGCATTACTCCTGACGGCATACTCTCACCGAAACATGTAAGGATAACCACTTACTGAATATATCAAGTGTTATTAAATATGGTTTTTAATTTCTTGGTACGCTATAGGTGATGTGCAAGGTTGACATCTTCTACATGGCTTTGCAAATGTTTTTTTTTTTTTTTTTTAAGGTGTCCAACAGAAGAAGGTCCACCACATCAGTGCTAGCATTCAGCGGAATCTATTTCCACAAAAATGAAAGATATCACAAAATGGAGGAGGAAAAAAAATAATATTTCTACAAAAACGAACAAATGAGAATAAAATACAACTGACAGACACCTTGTGTCTAACAGTCCCAACAGGGTTGCACGGTTGAAATGCAACCCTATTCACATACAGAGGAGGCAAACTAATTATGAAATGTTGTTCCCATTAAATAACTGGGAAGTTATGGTTGAGCTAAATAGGGCCTATATTTACAAAACATAACAAAACAGATCTATGAAAACGTCAGCATTCAAAGTAATATTTACATTCTCACTGCTGAAGGAACTGACTGGCCGCTATAAGCTTTTCGTTCAGTTTTCAGAACCAAAGAACATATATACAGACACACACAAACATGTTAAGAAGCCACAACTATACAAGAGAAGACCTGTACAATGTGCCAGTGTTCGGATTTGAAGTGTGCTGAACATGTACAACAAAGACAATCCACAATCCAGCTGGCTAAAAAACAAACAGAAAAAACTAACAAACCGTCTAAAGATGACAAAAGAAGAAACGGTTACAAAACGCAAAGAACACATGAAGTCGGCCCTTCTGTTTTACTGCCTGTTCCTGGTGACTCGCCCAGCTCTGATCCCCACGGATGCAAGACGTCATGTTATCACTGTGAGCAAGAGACATAGCAGTTGAACAGAGGAGGGAGAGAGAGAAAGAGAGAGAGCGAGAGAGAGAGAGAGAAAGACATCAACAACCCAAGCCCTCAAAAAGCCAAAAGAAACCAACAGTTGTAGAACCAGCATGTGGGACATATTAAGCTACCGCACAGGAGGCTTCAAATTATC
>OOFB01009825.1:12621-35785 GCA_900323305.1 Trachyrincus murrayi | reverse complement strand
ACGTGAAGCAAGCATCATATTCATTATCTGATGAAGCAAAGTGTATGAATACGAAGAAAAGTGAATGAGAGAGAGAGAGAGAGAGAGAGAGAGAGAGAGAGAGAGAGAGAGAGAGAGAGAGAGAGAGCTATGGTGGGTCTATTTTGGTTTTGGCGCGGAAGGCAAACATCACCTTATGTGACAATTTCCATCGGCTCAGTGCTGCCACCGTGCGGACAAGGGGAGCAGCGCCACAGCGTTGACGTCATGACCGGATGTTGATAGTAGCAGTGAGCAGCACGACAGCAAGCAGGAACAGCTGGGAAAGAACAACAAAGCCACGACCGACGACGACGAACCCTACCACAGCACACGGACACGAAAATATAACAACTTTATTGTTGACATCGTTTCAGGCCGAACAAGTATTCGACCCAGCAACTCAATCGACAAGGTGGGGAGCCGTTATCCGGAGATTACCGATCGTTAGGGGTTGTTGTCTTCTTACCAGTAGCTGTAGCCGTCCAGTTAGCGGAAGAGCTAACATCATGATAATGAGCTCATTACGGTTAAGAAACTACAAAACAAAAGCATCGAAAACCACAGTACAACCTAGCAAACTACAGAGTTTTTGTAGTGTTAACAGTACTACAAGAGTGTGCAATTGTTACTCTTGTGTATTCTCAAACAAGCAAAACTACAATAAAGCACAGCTGCCATCTACTGTCAAGTATTTTCATGACAAGTGTTTTTGAGTGTGTACCTGTATCCAGTTGAGCTGAACTTGAGAGAGAGTTGTAGGCCTACTGTTTTGAATTCTCACAGACTAATATTGTTTGCGTGTTGTTGTTGTTCTTTTTTCCCCAAACACCTTTTACAGCAATAAACAGAGTGAACCCCACTGAAGCGGACAGGACAATGGGGCGCATCTTCCTCGACCACATCGGTGGAACACGCCTCTTCTCCTGTGCCAACTGCGACACCATCCTCACCAATCGATCGGAGCTCATCTCTACACGCTTCACCGGGGCCACGGGCAGAGCCTTCCTCTTTAATAAGGTGCATGGTGGCAGTGTTGTGCGAGTTCACACACACCACAAGAACTAGCTCAAAGTTCAGTTCACACAGATTCAAATTAACTCGTTCACGTTCATAGTTCACAATTTTCTTATTTCAAATGTTTTTTTTTCAGTAGAACCTCCTGCTACCCATCCATCCACAGCCCCCAATCATTGCCACTGCCCACTTCCCAAACTAAATTAATTACTGTATACTACTATAGAATTGAGATTACTTTTAAAAGCCGAGAAAAACCAATGTGAGTATATGTTTTACCACTTAATGTGTCAAATTATGCAGAAAGTGAAAAAAAGAGGTGCAGTAACGGTATACTAGTATAAGGTACAGTATATTCATCATTCACTCGCAGATATGTCCCAAGACCGGCCCGGGATGCTTCAACTCAATATGTCATTTAAAATACGTTTTTTCAGACCCGGCGTGCACAATTTGCATAACAAATGAGATTGTTTTTCTGTTGGAATCTACTAATTTGTGCATATAACTCCTTCAAATATTAATATGAACTGGCTTCAGCAGTACTGGTAGCTGTGTTGTCTGTTGCACTACCTACACGTAAAACACAGTGTGTGAGCTGACGTTCATTAGTTGCAAATGGATACGTTCAGTTCACCGTTCACCAAAAACACAAGCACATTCAATGAACGTGCTTTTAGCGCGTTCATGCACAACACTGCATGATGGTGCGAACTTAAATAGGCCCAGAAGATGATGCCCAGTCAATGCCCAGTTATGCTTGATTTAGAAATATCCGTGATTATTATTGATTGATCACTTAATTATTATTATTGTTGCAGTCTAACTTAACTTAATGGCATTCAGATGGTGTACAAGTAACTACACGTGCTAGCCAGCTGTGTGTTACCTAGTGTCAGGCTATATCATATTATTTGATTGATTGATGTTAAGCCTGCCAGGCCAGCCAGCTTTTGTCAGACATAAACAAAATCAGCAGTAGGGGGCAGCATAGAATAGTGGTAAGGGTATTGGATTCCCAGCAGAAAGGTTCTGGCTTGGATCTTGGAAGATGCCCTATACTCTACCTGCTCCTTAATGACATCATGTATCTGAATTCTGTGTAAGTTGCTTTGGATTAAAGTGTCTGCTAAAATAAACAATACATGGAGGAAGTTAGGAAATAGAGGAAACAGGAGAGGAAGTTAGGAAATAGAGGAAACAGGAGAGGAAGTGACACAAGTTACATCTCGTAGATTTCGATTTTTTCACTTTTGTTGAATAGGGTGAAACAAGTCTTTTTTTTTAATTCCACGGTGTCTTTAACACCGAATAAGGAGCAAGTGTACTGTCTACTAATGTGTTCCTACTGCTCTCTTGTAACGCATTCAAGGTGGTGAACCTGCAGTACAGCGAGGTGCAGGACAGAGTCATGCTCACCGGCAGGCACATGGTGAGGGACGTCAGCTGCAAGAACTGCAACAGCAAGCTGGGCTGGATCTACGAGTTTGCCACGGAGGACAGCCAGCGCTACAAGGAGGGCCGCGTCATCCTGGAGCGGGCCCTGGTCCGAGAGAGCGAAGGCTTCGAGGAGCACATCCCGTCTGACAACTCGTGAAGCCCCACCGCCTTTAACACAATGGTGGAGGAAAACTCCTGGCTCCTCCTTGTTTACCTCCTCCTCCTCCTCACACCGCCGTTCTCCTCTTGCCTCCACGCTGAACACCACCATTTGCAGACTGGTGGTCGATGATGTCTTGGCTCCACACACACGCCTCATCCTTCTCCACCTCCTCCTGTGTCTATGACCTATGACCTCAGCAGAGTGGAACACTGGTTGGCAAGTTACAATTTTCTGAAAATAATTCATCTGAGAATACGACTTGTTTTAAGTGCACGTCCACACAGAAAATGTACACTGCACTAGTCCTGCACCGCATCTGTTCCTGTGTACTCAAATGCATGTGTTAATGCAGTCAAACGATGATCCACCTCATCACATCATCACACACCATGTTTTTGGATATATTAAGAGTTAAAAACAGGAAAAGGCAAAGTAACTACTCAACCGTTAGAGCAAATATCACATTCTCTTCATTCACACATTTCTGCTTTTGTGTTGTTAACTTTAATGCAGGGTACAGTCATATAACTCAATAATATTACCGGCCTCTTTTACTTACTTAAAACAGTAATCACTCGCTGTGTGTGATAAATGCACGCCGTCGTTGACTATTGCTTCACTTGATGTGAATCCGTTTTTAGTGTTTACATGTTAAAATGTGTACGTCACCTTGCTCATTCTCATTTACATTTCAGACTGTACCCTGCATGCCAAACTTCAGTTAGTGCTGCAGTACTTCAGTGTGGATTGCGTTGCCACTGTGCGTGTGCAGTGTGAAGAGAACTCTCTTTGGTGATCACGGTCTGTCGGGATCAAGTAGCCTACTTTTCAGCCATTTTGTCTTTCAGTGGAAAGAAGGATACAAAGGTGTGTTGGGTCTGTTGTGGACAGGCCCCCACATTCAGTGACCGACTGGCTTGAACCAAAACAGCATTTGGCCATAATATTCAATATGGTTCCCTGGAAGAAGCTGGAGTATTACAATTCAATTGGCTTGTCATCTGAAGTTAGAGGCATAAGGTTACTTAATCGGTGTTGTACAAAATGCTACGCAAGGTTTAACATTCTTAAAAGAAAAAAAAAGGTCGATTTCCACTCCAGCTGGACGGGTGATTTTTTTTGGACATTTTACAATGTACTTTGCAATAGATATATGACATTTGTTATAACTTATATTCATTTTGATCATTTTATTGATATATTGTTATTGCGTTAGTGTTTGTAGAATTATTCTTTTCTGGGATGATTTTTCTTTATCTTTTTTGTTGTGTTTCTTGACATTAAGTTTCAACAGTGACTTTTTAAAATTGGCTTTTGCAGAACCTTGTCTGTTGTGATTATTTCTGAATAAAGACATCAGTCTTGCTGTGTATATAGTCTTTTGAGTAAACCCTGTGTCTCGCTAGGTTTGTTTTATTTTGTAAATGTGTGGTTCTATAGAATTGCCATGGATCTTCGTAAATATTTTCATCCTAATAGGAATATAGGCATGTTTTTATGATTGTGTTCATACAACAGTTGTCACAGTTCCAAGATGTCGTATTCTCAGATGGCCTCTAGATGGCAGTATGATATTGACAAACGACGAGACCTACATACAAGTGAAGTATCGTATCTCTAAATTGAGTTTCCTAAGCTCTTGCTGAGAAGCATGTCTCATTTTCATTAGTATGGCTTTAGTCCGCTAGCTGTAGATGATCTTTCGTATTTAAGCCTTAAAAAAAATCCACGACCTTAACATTTTAAATGCCATGATTGTATTGAATAGCCTACAATGGCCTGTCAAAAGGAATCGAAACGAAGCGTTTTACAACAACCTACAACTTGCAAAATTCCACTTGGGAGAGATGATTTGGCGTCTGAAATGGTCTTTTAATAGGCCGTGTCGATGCATTTCTAATCAGTGCAGTGGCAGGCCTGGTGTTATTTATAGTGCTGATGATGTTGGACGGCTGCTTTGTGTCCGCCGTCTCAGTGGAAGAATCAACAAGAGGCCGTGATGCACTATGACGGCCGTCCACCGAAGAGACCAGTCACACAATAAACACTTAAAGACACGGCATTCAGACACAAAACTATGTCAATTCCGTTGTTTTCGTTCATTGATTACTTCTATCCCCATATTGCCAACCTTGAAATGGAGCCGCCATTGAAAAGCCCTCCGGACAGACACGGTTAATTACAAAGCCCTAGTACTTACCCTATTAGTATGCAAGCACTAGGATAGACATGCGGCAAATGACACGACCGACGTCGTGTTAATGTGTTTCTAAATAACCATTCAACTGCAATAAAAGCATACAGGAATATATTTACGTTGCTATTTCAATACCAGCTGCGAGGAACACTCCATCCATTTCCACCGCATCCATAAAGGATTCAATCTGTTATAGGGCTAATATTTATAGCCTATATTCTTCGACCTTTCCATTACCTAATCCATATGTAGTAAAAAGAAAAATAAGCTAATAGAAATAGACCCGTTGACCAGATTGACGCTGCCAACCTCTGTTACGGATCATGGGATGTTTTGGGGGAAAGAACACAAAAATACTTGACGTATAATTGCATCTATAATTAGCCAATGATTCACAGCGCCGTGGCAGCTATTTATAAAGTGTCTCTATAGTCTTCAAGTGTAGGCTAACTGCGTGTCGTGCATGTCACCACTGCACCTCCCCGTTTCCAGGTGTTTCACCGCAAATTCAGGCCACACGACTATAACACACAAAGATAGCCTGTAGGCTAACGTGTCAGAACAAACCTCCCCACGTCCACCTCTCTCTCTCTCTCTCTCTCTCTCTCTCTGAAACTCATACAAAAGAATGACATCATTCCGTCAACAGGAGATAGAAAATAGCACGCTTTCCATTGACATCATACCACATTCCGTTGCTAGGAAACGGGGGAGTCAACACTAGTTGCTATGGAAACCACACTTCACCTTCAAATCTCCCGACCTCTGTATCCATCTACCACAGGCTGGTGTGTGTGTGTGTGTGTGTGTGTGTGTGTGTGTGTGTGTGTGTGTGTGTGTGTGTGTGTGTGTGTGTGTGTGGAGCAAGTACAAAGGGAGCATAAAACTACGAAACTATGACTTGGTGTTGTATAACATACATTTGTGTCGAGTCACTCACTGCAGTGCGCGTCGTGCTACACGCTACGTGACTGCTTAGGTTTAAGGACGAGATTCAGGGAAATTTATCTTTCTCCGTTGGAAAAATAACAATTATGTGAATTGAAAGCACACACCAAGTGCCATTACAATCAGTAAAACAATACACGAAACAAACTATAGTGAACAACTATGAGAATTTATTTTGTATTCATACATGACAGGTTTATTACAGTGATCAGTGCATTTCATTGAGACCAATGGCTGTAAATAAGTGTAATATATAATAAAAAAAAAAACAAAGATCCTAGGGAGAACCTCCAAAAGAGTTGACCAGAAGAAACTAATTGTACGTTTTGTGACGTACCGACGAGATAATTGTCAACAGCCCGTCACAGTGACTGAAACCAGCCCCTTTGTCACCTTGAACTACTGAGGTTACAGACTCTGACAAACAAACCACAAAAGACATTTCAGTCGAGAGTGTTCTCCGGCATGTAAAAAAGGACATTTACACAACAGATTGATTGCCTAACCTGCAGCAACCGAGACAGTCAGTAGGGTGGTTTTACATTGCACAGTGTCATGATAGTCTAGAGTAGATTGTCCATGTGGTGAATCCTCTTCAGTCTGGCGTGGTCACTTGGCAGACTGACCTCTTAGGGAGAGGTCAGAGAGTGGCCAGACCTGACTGAGCACCACCCCCCCCCCCCCAACTAATGTTTAAATTTCGGTCCTTTTTTGGCACAATTGAGCGAGTGGGTAGCTTTCTCAGCTGTCAGTTGCTAATTGAGTTTAGCACACGTGTGCGTCGATGCCAGCTCCAACACCAGAGGGGCACACAGAGAGGTGGGCATTACCCAGGTTTTTTGGATTAGGTAGCCCATCGCAGGGGGAACAGTTTTCCACTCCAAGTCTGGTCTGGTGCTCTTTTCCGTGCCACCCTGTGTGCACCCGTGGGGGCGATGATGCCCCAGTCACAGTGACACCCACGTCCTGCCTTTACAAGGCATCGCCTGGTTCACCCCGGAACAAAGAAAAACGTGGACAGGAAGCTCACCGGCTTCCACTGATACACAGACGTTAAAAAGATCACGCAGTGGCAACTTGGACCTTTGCAAGTGGAGGATGGTTGGAAGGGGCATTATATTATGCAAGTGTTGCTTCAAAACAGTGACGAGCACCCACCCCCGGACAGCTTTGGGTGGCGATGCTGATCAAACAGAAAACATTCTGTTTGGTTACCTCAACATTTGGCTTTTATGTGCAAAAGCTATTTGAGCGAGCATGCATAGACACACATAGCTTTCTCATGGCTGAACAGCAGTAAACATGACGTCCATACATTAAAACGTATTCAAACCAGACTGATAGAACATTTAACTGCATTGAAATGTAATCAAGGTAAATGACTGTGGCTGTGGCATACGCTTAGTGGTTCAGATTCTAACGGCATTCTCTTGTGGAGGGTTTTTCTTACGAAAGCCACGCTTTTGGCTTACAAACGGATCTAGCTAAGACTACGATATTGACTCAAATATACATTAAAAAAATTAATAAAATGTCCACATGGCACTATACATGTGTGCTGTACTATGGCTGTGTTCCTTAACCTGAATGACACATTAAACAGCTAAATTAAAACAAAGACATGGCTAGAATATTACTGATAACAAATAAGCAACGTCTGGTACACTATAAAACTTGACACATGGGTTCTGGATGATCAACGATCACAAACAAGAACATCGATAAAAACATCAACTAAGGTACTGTATTGGACGGTAGGAGATCCTATGATTGTACCCCACAGAGATTCTAGCTGGGAACTAGAAGGGCGGAGAGAGATAATGTTATAAAGCGAGCTTTACTATGGACGTTTGTTCTTCCTATATTCCATAGTTTTCCTGGTGTGTCCTACAGCACGCTAAAGCTTACCCCGTGTCCAAGCCATGCATACTGCCAGACTATAGCTGCATCTTCTTCCTCTTCGCTGTCTTGAGGCAGAAGAGGACTGGAGGGCTTCCAGCCAGGGTCCCTGAGACCCAGGGGTCTGAGTCCAGTCGAGGGAGGGCCAGCGACTCCTCAGCACAACCCCCCCCCCCCCCCGGCTAAGGACGGTTGAACCGCGACAAGACGCACGTGAGCTAGGCCCGCTTCTTCTTCCATCCGTCCTCCCATCCGTCCGTCTTATCACTGCATCTTCCCATCCAAGACCTTTGACCCCTTTCCCCCGCCGCCAGCCAGGGTCTTCCAGTAGCGGTGGCAGGCCAGCTCCAGCAGCTCCAGCCCTCCGATCAGCTTCTGCTGGCCCAGGAACACTCCGACCATCGCCAGGCAGTAGAGCCTGACGGGCGCCCACAGCCACAGTGCCGTGAAGCAGAAGGCGATGAAGCCGCTCCAGTACAGCAACGAGGCGGCCTTGATCAGAGACACGCGCAGCTCCGTCTTGCAGGGCGGCACCCGCGCCACGCCCTCCCGGTCGAACCCCCGCGGCTCTGCCGAGTAGAAGTCCCGCAGGCGGGCCTCCTTCTCCACCCAGCGCTCCTGGCACCAGGCCTGCAGCTCGGCGGAGGAGGCGGAGGAGGAGCAGCAGGGCAGCGAGGCGACGGGGTAGCGGCGCACGTGGAAGTGGATCTCGCGGGGGAAGTGGCCCAGGATGAGGTGGCGCTCCGTCTGGGGGATGTTCTTGGGGTAGGCCACGGTGATGTCGTGGATGGCATCCAGGTTGTCCGCTGAGTGGGGAGAGACGGAGATTTGATTTGTTCAGATTCGTTTTGTGTTGCAGTAGAACAACTAGACCAATCCATTCATCTATGATTTATCCACATTCACCTGCAGTGATTTTATCTTCTATCCAAATTCACCTTCAGTTAATTCAGAGATTATTAAGGAGCAGGTAGGGGTTAAGCAACTTGCTCAAGGATGGGGGACATGGGGGATTTGAACCCAGCAACTTTCAACTGGCCACTACACCCTCCTACCCCTAACAGACAAAACATCCAAATTAACCTGAAAATCGTGTTCAGACATTTTATAATGAAATGTGATTGTGGATTGAGGGGTATATTCAGACCTGACAATACAGAACACCGTGTCTCATCAGAAATGAGACACAACAGCAATACATCCTCATCCCCCTTTCCATTTAATTAGCACTGTGTCATGCACTCTTCAAAAGCTCTGAACTCCATTACATCTACCTCTAACTGAACCAGGGGCTTAGTGCTGCATGATTCACCCTCCTTCACAACATCATCCCCACCACCGGCCTGCCTTACATAACACATATCCCCCTCTGCTTACCCTACACACCATGAGGCCGGGCGGGATGACACCTGCTTGTATTCTTAGCCCCTGTACGGCTTAGCTCTACCCTGGTATAAATAGGGCAATGAGAACACCGCACCAGACAGACAAAGACCCACAGATATTACCTGTCAGTCCCTGGTGAGTGTGAGAGAGAGGGAGAGATACAGACACGGGGAGAGAGACACAGAGGGAGAGAGAGAGACACAGACAGACAGACACTGAGAGAGACACGGACCTTGCTAAGCCTGCTGACATCACAGAGAGAGAGAGCACCCCAGAGAGAAAGAGAGAGCTGACATCACACAGACACAGAGAGCGAGAGCGAGAGCGAGAGAGAGAGACCTAGTTAAGCCTGCTGACATCACAGAGAGAGCGAGAACTAGCTAAGCCTACTGACATCACACAGACAGACAGACAGAGAGAGAGAGAGACCCAGAGACAGAGACAGACAGAGAGACAGAGAGAGACCTAGCTAAGCCTACTGACATCACAGAGAGAGACAGACAGACAGACAGACAGAGAGAGAGACCCAGAGACAGAGAGAGACCTAGCTAAGCCTACTGACATCACAGAGAGAGACAGACAGACAGACAGACAGAGAGAGAGACCCAGAGACAGAGAGAGACCTAGCTAAGCCTACTGACATCACAGAGAGAGAGAGCGAGCCCCAGAGAGACAGAGGCTTAGCGAAGGCCGCTGACATCGCAGTGATTCACAGCACCTGCTCGGAGGGTAAGTGCCTTGCTGGGTGTCCAGAGGGGCCAGAGCGGTGTCTGAGAGAAGGAAGCGACTGGAGGGGTGCCAACATTAGCTCACAGGGGAAACATGAGACGCTCGGGGGGTGCCGTAATGGCTGGCACGGGGATGAAGTAGTCGTCTAGAGGCCTGAGGAGTAACAAGTATGATCCACCTCCAATAACACAATCGCTGGAACCACTGAGGTCACCGAGGGAGAACGCGTCACCGTCTCCACCGCTGCACAGCAAAGATTCCACTGTTGTTGAAAGCCTTTTGTGTTTCCATGCATTTCCGTGGGCCGGGTCAAATTAAAAGATGGATCGCAATGACCAATAGGCACATAATAGCCACGAGCCACTGCTTGAATCAGCTGTTTAACTCTTTAACAGATACCAGGTGAAATCAGTCCCCCCCCCCCCAGCTCATTTGAAATCAATCTTAAGGGTGACCTCTGACCTTTCCGCAGTGTTTCCACGATGAAGGTGAACCCGGTGGTGCGGGGATGCAGCACATACTCAAACTTGGGGAGGTCGTTCTTCACGGCGAATTCGTCGCTCCTCGCTCTGGTATTCTCTGCAACATAAACACATGGTTCAGTTTCACCCTCTGATGGCCAGATACCAAATATGAAAAAAATAACAATGTTCCCGGATCCATGTTTACCCTTTCACTCATCGTGTAGTTAATATTACTATTCATCAATAAACTGATGACCAAGCAACTGATGACAAACTGCATGATTCATCGATTTAACTAGAACTACATTTGTAGTTAACAAAAGCGATACCTCTAATAAAATACTAATCCACATCGTAAAAATATGACTCCCCTTCTTAAAATAAACGATTAACTACGACATGTCATTTACAAATCCTACAGCAGCGGGATGGAATGGCATTCACCAAGTCCTCTGGCCAGAAGAGTCTCTATACATCCAGAATAGCCACAAAGTGATGTAAACACAGGGGGGGCCACGCTGCCTGTTTACACATCACACATTCCTGCGGAGCCCGTCGTAGGAACATGTGGACGTCCCGTTACTCATATTACGCAACGGGCGGCTCCAACGTGAGGGCCGCGTTGCATAAGCTCCATCCCCAACCTTTAGTTATTTTTTCAAAATGAAATTACATTGCCTCAAACCGCGGCGATGGGAAATGTGTGGAGGGGCTTACGTGCACCCTTGAGACTAGAGTGGTGTGTGTGTGTGTGTGTGTGTGTGTGTGTGTGTGTGTGTGTGTAAGCCATCACATGATAAGGCAGTGCCAGTGTAAAGAAGGTGAGTTAAGCCCAGAGGTTTAGGGAAGGTTGAACACATAAATTAAAACAAACAGACCCGAAAGAGGCACACAGTAAAAGGAAAACAGAGCTGGACGGCTATATAGAGACAAAACACTCAAAGCCCAATATGACACAAAGCCCTGAGTGGTCATCGCCGACGTCATGCTTTCAAGGAGTGAGGCTCGGCCCCGGCTATGACCACTCAGGATCATCGATTGGCTTAGCGAGGGATCTGAGAGGCTTTCACATGAGGGCACCTCTGTTATTTTGATGGAAAAGAGAGAAAGAAAATCCTAGAGAAATGAGGGAGAAGCATGTATTTGTAAAAAGGGATTTAACCGTGGTCATATCACTCCTGAAATTGCGTTTGCATAACGTGTTATTTTGCGATGACCTCAAGACAGGTGTCAAAATAAGAGCCTCAGCTCAGGCACACTGGGTCACATGCAGGACTAAGACACTTATTTAGAAAAACCAAAAACAAGAAAACATGCATACAAAAACAAAAACCTGTGTAATTTCTTTTTAAAAAGACACCAAGACACTTATTTTGAAAAATCAAAACAAGACAATACAAAATGCGTACAAAACAGAAACCGTCCAAAAAAAAAAAAAAAAAAGCACAGCACTGCGTTTCTATTTCTCCATCGCGTTACCGGTGAGATCAGTGCCTTCGGGGAAGAGCAACAGCTGCAGAGGCTCTCTGATGTCACAGAAGTACCCCAGCATGCTCTCCAGGTGGCTGCGGTCATCCTCCCAGCGACGCTGGATGAACACGAAGCACGCCATTTGCATCGCCCATCCTGCAGAGGAATATAGAGTACCTTGAGCAAAGGGTGAAGTGGAACTTGACCGACTCCTTCAACTGCCGCTGGTTGTGGAGTGATGCAGTGGAAACATAATGAGCCTGTCTGTGCTCATAAGGAAAAGGACACGTTTGGTTGGATTGATACTTTTAACTATGGATGACATAAAGTCAGGTGTGCTTGCATCCGATCTGGGAGACCAAACATCTAAAAGGTCCAGTCTCGCTCAACTAGAAAAGAGTACGACATTAACAGTGTCAGGGTTAGGGGTTCGATTCCCACTGGGGCCAGTCTCCACCCATGCTAAAATGTATTCATTCACTGTATTGTAAGACACTTTGCAGTGGTGTGTCCAGACTTATTTAGTGGAGGTGGCTCACAACGCCCAGCCTTTGCAGAGCGGTGCGGAGAATGTATACTTTCATTTATATGTCAGATTTAGTAGGGGTGGCCCTTGGGGTTTGCCTCATGAGATCAGGATGGTCTCACGAGGCTAACATTCTGTAAACGCAAACTTGAATATCTGGATAGTCTCACGAGGCTAACTCAAATGTGTGTGTGGGGGGGGGGGGGGGCCCACCATGACCATGCCCCTGATGCTCTGGATAAAAGCCAATGGGAACTCTACTTAAATGGCATACTACCTCTACATCTAACAGGGTACTACCCACCGAAGCCAGGCACAGCCTTGAGGGCAGCCTTTAGGCAGATCTTCTCCAGCCGCAGATAGCTGTAGCGCAGCAGGCAGCACCACAGGAACATCCAGTCCAGACGTGTGCGGTGGTTCATGATGATGACACTGCGCTCGCCCGGGACGAAGCCGTCGCCCGTGATGACCACCTTCACGCCAAACACCAGCTCCAGCAGGGACTGGACGCCGGGGCCGAAGAGGGGATTGAACAGAATGATAAGACAAGAATGGAGGGACGGAGAAGGTGGAGTTGGGAGTCAAAAGGAGAAGAAATGAATGATGGTGAACATGATGGTGACTGTATGCCAATAGTTCACAGTAGTCCTAGCATGCGTTTGAATGATGCTGATGATGAATGCTTAAACAAGGGTGGAGGAGAGAGGTGGAAAATGAGGAGCAGGATAGTGTAGTGGCTGATGTCCACAGCCTATATTCAAACATGTTAAGCAGGCTAACCCCTACCAGCTCCTTAATGACCTGTATCTGTATACACTGTAAGTTACTTTGGATAAGAGCCTCTACATAGCAAATAGCAAAGGTGTTGGATTCAAAAGGAGAGGAAATTAAAAATGAATGTGAAGAAGAATTTATGCCAATAGTTCATATCGTCCTAGTATGCGTCTGAATGATTATCCTTAAATGGGGAGAGGGGAAGGGAATGGTGGCCATTTCTCGGACTTTTATGTTACGTCAAAGTAAGTCAATAAAACAGACGGGTTAAAGAGGTTCTCTCTCACCACGGGCAGCGTGAGCCAGGTGGCTACGATGCGGTCGGTGATCCAGCGGTACCAGGCCGGAGACACGAGCATGAGGGGCAGGAAGGGGCCCAGCATGAACACACTCCCGAAGAAACTTCCCAAGAACAGAGTCACCACAAAGTACAGGCCCCTGACAGACACCGCCATACCTGGGGAGATCAGAGTGGGAGAGGGAAAAAAAATCCCAAAAGAATGAAAGAGTGAAATAGGTTCCCGTCTTGCTCAACTGGTAGAGCTTGGCATTAACACTGCCAGGGTTAGGGGTTGAATTCCCACTAGGGCTACCCATGCGAAGAATGGATACGCTCACTCACTGTATTGTACGTCTCTTTGCAAAAAAGCGTCCACCACCCAATGGCATAATTTATTTTTCATAGCTTTGAGGAGCCCAAGCGAGACTTGTGTGAAGTTATTCTAAGAATTGAATAAAGATACGGTTATGGTGGTGGTGGTGGTGGGTGGGGGGGGTTCATGTTAATGGAATTCATTCTTTATTCAGACCTTTGCTGGTAAGCGGCCTCGGAGAGGAGTGCCTATGTAACCAGAGACAAAAGGAATTATCAATGGTCTCATCAATAGCAAAGTGCTCTGTTCTGGTATACTTCCGAAACATTTTCCCACAAACAGTGGAAAATCCGAGGCAGACATTCTCTGGTTTGGAATGTAAATAGGGGAACAATTTCTGACTGCGGGTAACTCATTGTAGGCTACGGTATGATTCACAGAAGCACTCTACTGTTACACATTGAAAAAAAAAAAAGAAGAAATTCTGGATATGAAAAATGACCCGACATTTTTCAGCTTAGCTCCTGCACACGTTTGTTTGTTTAATTTGACTCCTGAACATTTAGTACAAGCAGTGGATTTAAATAAAGAAAGTGTTGTATAAATTGGCAGAAAGCTGGCCAAACAATACAGCAAAACAAGAGAAATGTGAATATTGCCCCGGAGGAGAAGTAGGATGTAGGTGCATACTGGTTAGACACGGGAGTTCCAGTAGCTACACCATACCAGAGATACCGCATGCATGCACGGCCCCGTGGGGAAGGCGAACACAGTTTGTAAACATACTGTAACTCAAAACCATAGCGGCCAATCGGGTAGATCGCTGGATGGACATATTCATAAATTGCAGCCGACATTGCAGCATAAACTGTGGCGACACAATGCGAACTTTGGCGACCCACCGCAAACCTGTAGAAATTCCTGCTATGCACTCCAGCGGAGGTGTGTGGGCGCGCTAGAAGAAAAGGTAAGTGCCAAGAATTATCAGCACCAAACTAGGCCAGAGAGTAGCCTAGTTTAGTGGTTATAGGTAGTTTTAGGCCTAGTTACACAGTCAGACAAGTTAGGGCTGTATGCCAAAACGAATTTGATGTGTAAGACATATTTATGTTTATGAATATGAATGTGATGTAATAGTAGACAACAGTTGCATCTGGAATATGAATAGAATAGAAAAATTGCCCTCTGCATCAATATAAACAAATCCGATAATTAAAAGTCACGGAGCTAGCTAGTCCCTTGGTTAACAGTAGGTAACGATAGGCATTCAGCGGTGAGGATCAGATTAAGCCCTGGCTGCTGACGCAAGGATACTGCGCTACGTGGATCTACCAGGGAACCAGTACGTCCGGCAGGTGTGTTTTGTTGCCTCACATGATTCACACCTTTCCCACCTCCATGGGCCTTATTCACCTAGCGGCCATCTTGGTTCCGTCTTGGTTCTAAACGCTAGCTGGGTGGGGGGAACCTCATGCGGAATTCCACATTTGGTTCCGCCACCCAGCTAACGTTTAGAACCAAGAGGGCCGCGAGGTGAACAAGGCTCTGATTGCACAAGCCTGCAGTTCCCCTTTAAGTTCCTCCCTTGCTGACTCCTGGCAAACCCAGCAACCATGACGCAGCAGGTCCTAGGCCAGCACACGAACAGGCTGAAGGTGCATTTAATTTGTGTGTGTGTGCGCTCAGCAATCACACACAAGCAATAGGGGTCTAAGGGCTGTTGGGTTTTAACAACGGAAAATATGAGACACACGAGCGAGTGCAGCGAGCTGGCTCAGCGCTATTGTCACAATTATGCCCGAACGTGTGCACACCCTTGGGTGTCCTGGATGGAACAAAACGGGAGAGGGCAATTTGTGTCGGCGTAAAATGGACCGACGCACCTAGAGAGCGAGCTAGCAAATGGAATCATGGGCTATTATTGCTAAGAGTTCACACACAACATGTTATTTTCCCTCTCTGTCTCCACAGGGGCTTGGACACAACAAGGCATGTCTGAATATTTAGACTGCTCACTTCAGAACGGCACTTTGTTTCCAGATACCGGGCTACAACCAAAACCACTTGTTGGGTTGATTTCGTAAAAAACCTCTTGGTGGGGTTGAATGTTAGTCTAATCGCTCGGGCGATCTTTTTCGTGAAAGCACTTCCCCAAACACTCTCTACATGCGATGCATAGGACACTGCTCACACAGAGCCCTGAGCTGGAATTCTTCTGGCTAGCGTCCTGCATTCCTTCCTTTGAGACCTGAGACAGACATCTCAACAGAGTTAGCCAGCCGCCTGCTAACCAGTGCTTATGTGATATGAATATGGGTCTAAATGCCTTTATTTTTCTCTCTTCTTATCTACATACAGATTCCAATGTTGGCCTAGTCACACCGTACACTGTATTGGTATACCTTTTTGTTCATTTTTGTATAAAGTTATAAATTGCGTGACGGGGGGCGAGGCAAAATTGCAGTTTTGCCTCTCCATCTGCCTGAACTTGGAACAAGCACGGCACAGTTTAGAATCACTGTCCTTTGATAAAGCCATGCTGTTAGGGTAACGTTTTCCAAATGACTTATTTGCCTGTAGTCTATTGAGGCTAGACAAGACCTAGGAATCAAGAGCCAAATTCAAAGGTCAATTTCTACACTCCGTGCCTGCAATAATTCCAACCCTTCGGGGAGAATGACTACTCTGTGTGTGTATTTAGGTTATCTAGAGGCCCCACAGAAAACAAGAAAACAAGCATTTGTTAATTAACCATGAGTGATCATCATCGTGGAAGATGGTGGAACTTGGTGCTGGGCATGCCATGGGTGCTGTCCCCCTGCCACCATATGCAAATGCAAATCAGGCCACTGGCAGTGGCTGTGACATGTTCTGCTACCAAACTCATACTGTGATACATTAACCAAGGCACTTATCTGGCAATAGTACTTTGTACCAGAGTGCTATTCATTAATCATCCATTACTGAAATCCCCAAAAGGTCTCACTGTCTGGAGTATTACAGCTACTGCCAACAAGCTAGGTGTTGCTAAGATGCAAGTGTCTATATGTAGCCATATTAATGTGTTTATGTACTAGGAAAGGATGTTGATATATTTAGACTAGGTGGCTTAAATTACAATTACTAAACTACTTCTAAATGAAAGGAGTGTCTTTAAGAAGGAAAGACGTTAGCATGTCTTCAAAATAATAAACGACTGAATGTAAGGGTGTAACACCATTATACGTGCGCACGTGTTATTTGACATTCAACGATCCTACGTACTCGTGTAGTCTTTAAATAGACAATTTGCGACCACGGGAATAACAGTAATAACTAAAGTACATCGGTGCCATGGATCAGGGCTCTATTATAGCAACTACATTATAAATGCGTGTGGGCTAAGCCGTAATATAATTTGCTTTTAAGTGGTAACGTAACAAAAACCAATGTCCAAAAACGAAAGCAATGTCGTAGTGAATAACGTCCCTGCTAGCACAGCTTGAACCAACCCCTTTAGCTAGCGTCACTACAACTATAGTAATGCAAAAAATATATATTTTATTACCAACCTTCAGATGTTATGTTTGATTTCCTCTTAGAAGTACAGTAAGCCGCTGGGCTCAAACAGCGAGTTAGCCGTTAGCTCCGAGAGGTGCGGCCAGCATGTCAGAATCTCAGTTTCCATATGCTAACCATGTTTATCTGCAAAAACCTAGCTTCACGGATCACTTCGGTCCAAATGGGGTATTAACACTTCGAAAAGTGATCGGATACATGCATGTTGATTAACGGATTGTTGTTGACTGTGCATCCCCCCCATGAATGCATCAGAAACGTAGCCATACTATTTTGCTAAATCGACCTCTCAACTTTTAACTCTAGCCATGTAGTTGCACCTAGATGTGTACAGGGGGCGCTGTTAAGGTGAAAATACCATACTGAGCAGCACTGCAGCCATGGACTGCGCCACAAACTGCATCGCTTGTTTGCTTTTAAAACGTTGACGGCAAACTTTGTGTTATGTTATGTTAGCAATGCAGTCCTTTTAAAGCTGAATCGTATGTGTCATTGCCATGGTTTATTTTACCCACTGTTAAGGGTATTTCTACTGTTACATATTACCTCAGCATTCAGTGATGTGCGTGAGAGTGTGTGCACATATGTCTGTACATACAGTATGTGTGTGTGTGTGTGTGTGTGTGTGCGCGCGCGCGTGTATGTCTGTGTGTATGTGTGAGTAGTGACTGAGGTAAGGACAGACTGACAGGGTAAAAAGAGAGTGCACTTAGTCAAAGTCAAGACTTTTCCATGAGCTGGACTCTGTGGCATGTACTATATCTAAGAGGCTGAGTGGATGGACTGTATAGGTTTATCAGTATAAACTTGCCAAGGGTCAGTACATCACTTAGAGGAAAAAAACTACCTTTTTTCTTTGCTTTAGTGCCGTCCAATCACGCGGCAGAGAAACACACCTGGACATTTTAAATTGGTGCATCGGCAGTGCTTCTGGCTGCCAGATGCTGAAGTGTTCCTGTTCTTGCTAACTTCCCTGTAAGCTGCAGTGTCCACAATACTGATACAACTTGTTTTACTGGCCTCAGAATGCACTTGCATCCATAATGCTGATTTCTTTTCATCACAGCACTGGAAACTATCTGGAGGCCTATTTACATTTGTATAGTTGTATTTTACAGTAGCTTTTAAGTTAACTACAGCTACAGCAGCAGAGATTACTAAAAAAATTACCTCTACACACACCTCACCCGCACGCATTAAAGACACTTGTCATTTACGGTCATGTCACATGCTGCCTGCATTAAAACTCATGTGTGAAATCCAAGTGGCCAACTGCGTCAGCTGTGAAACATCATGCGTCAAAACATTTTTCAAAATGTGATTTATTTTCACAAGAGAGGTCAACGAGGAATAAAACTTATCAGATAAAGGAGGAGAGATCAAGAACCAGTTGTAAATGTCAGACATGCCATTCCACTGGGGGTTAAGAGACGACTTATTTATGTAACTTTTTTCGGGCATTGAACACCGTTGTGTGTTTTGATTGTTGCTCCTCTCCTCTCCCCAGAAGAGTCTATTGATAGCCCTTTACTAGGCTTTGTTGAAAATAGAAACCATCTGGTTTGTTGGTTTTAGTCATTCTTGCCTCTTATGGACCCTTGTGCTTCCTTGTGACGGAGAGCGAACTGAACTGAGGAGCAGGGGGGGGTGCATCACAGTGGGGAGGTGGATCACTTTACTCAAAACATTCATCTTCTTCTTTCACCTCTGGCCTCGACTCTCTGGCCTCTCCACACGTCTTCCTCCTCCTCCTCCTCCTCCTCCTCCACGCATGTAGGTTTTCAGCAGCGTCACTGGCCTCGTATCGGTGTCTCCAATAGGTTGCCTGGTCACGCCATGTATGTCAGGTCGGTACACCTGACACACTCCCTTCTTTTCAATCTCTCTCTCTCTCTCTCTCTCTCTCTCTCTCTGCAATAAGGATTAGGGTGACGGTGGCAAGTTGTCTATTTATATCTTTGCCAGCCTATGGAAGAGAGGCAGTGTGAGGCTTAGCACATTAACACACACACACACACACACACACACACACACACACACCTAACAGACTTCCATTGATCAGAGCTCGAAAAGCAGCTTCGGGACCAAGATGGCATAGTGTGCCGTTAGCGTTACCCCATGTCACCGGTCATCTGGGAAAATGTTCATCGAGCTAAATAAATGTGATGTCTGGTTCCTGCAGCATGCGTTAGGACCAACGCAGTCGACGATCTGCTCTTTGGGAGTGCATGTTTTCGTTCTGTGCGGCAGTGTCGGCTGAGCCAGACTTTGATTAATCGCAATGTCAGTGGGGGTTATGTTTTGAATAGTAATCAGTGCGTCATTACGCTGCCTCCCAGATGAGCTTCTCGAATAAGTCTCTGCATTTTTTTTGGGTCAGGGGAAAAAGACCACATGACGAAGGAAATGATTTACCATTCTGCCCGCCGAAAAAGGCTTTCTTATGTATATCTGTTTGTAGTTTGTACTCTAGGCGTTTACGCTCGATCACACTGCCTCGCCTTAAAGGTGATCTTGGATGACCTGCATCCATCCTAATCTCCGTCCCCAGGTCTTATCTCAGGTGACTTTAACAATAACCTTCAATAACCTTTCATCACCATTGAACCATGCTGATGTCTGAACATCCTGCACCAATGGCAACACTTCATTTCTTCTCACTCCTGTCTCTCTTCTAAACCTCCACCTCCCCATGTTCTCTCTTCTGTGACTCCTTCACCTTTCATATCCTCCCCTTCCTCCCCGTCCGCCTCCTCCTCCTTCATATCTTATTCTATCTTTTCCCCCCTTGTTGACAGTGCCAGATATGTGTCTACTCGCTCTCTCTTCTTCCAGACAGGTTATAAATAACAGGGTGCGTTTTTTCGCTTCAAGTCCTCAGAGATCTGCTTTCCCCTCACACTTGAGGAACCATTGGAAAATAATCTTTCCCTTACGCACATAGCACTCACCATAACCACACAGGGGTCTAAACAAGATCCACGGGCACACGTTCATATTGGTGTTCATTGCGGAGCACACACCCAACAACAAACATACACATGGAGAAGGCTGCTAGAGTGCACCATGAGATAGGATTTCAATGCACAAACAGCAGCAGGTATAGAAGTAGAGGCACTGTCACAACGTGCTAACCGACATTACATAACCCCCTGCCTCCCCTATTGTGGGACTGCAACGTTTGTCTCCTGCAGCCATGTTAAGTGTGGGAAACTGAACAGAATAAGATGAAGAGAAGATGAAGAAGTCCACACAGGACAGATATGCAGAGAGAGAGAGAGAGAGAGAGAGAGAGAGAGAAAGAAAGAAAGAGAGAGAAAGTGCGCACGGGAAACATTAACCAAAACTAAAAACGAAGCGCTGTGAAGAGAGGAAGTGGAAAAAGAGTTGAGCATGTGGGCTGCTCTTGTGACATGTCCGTCACATGTGAGTGGGGGTGGGGGGTGATGTCCTGGGTGCCTTAAGGGTGTAGCCGTCTAAGTTTATGTGTAGCGGAGGGTGGGGGTGGACTATCATTGAGAGCCAGAGAGAAGTCAGGGGTTGAAGGGGTTAGACTCTGCTGACACACTGGGATCAGCAACGGGATTGTTTCCATCGGAAAGAATTCTAAGAATGAGTTAGAAGAGCTATCAGGGCCTGTACTAGGAGCACTCTGACAACAGTTTTAATACAACGCCAGGTCCACACACACACACACACACACACACATTTAAACATCACAGTTGTGTGTGTGTGTGTGTGCGTGTCCCTGATATCGCTCTCACCTTATCACTTGGTAAAATGAAGGCTGTCTCCTCTGTACACAAACCGATTCGAAGTGGAACTGGAATCTGTATAAAAGCCAAATATAACAATGGTTTGTTAATATGGCACGGTTAGATTTATTCATGCTAATATTTCTTCTACATCAGATGACAACTGAGGAAATAAACCGGCTATCTTCTGACATGCATGAATCTTTGTGTACAATAAAACACAACAAGGCTGACAAGACTTCCTGAATCCTCTCTACAGTTTCTGGGCCGTCAAATTAAATGATCAGCAGACATGTTCAATATTTTTCGTGTGTATTTTTCTTCCAGGAAGAACCAGGACCAGGAGACCAGGACACAATGTCAGGGCATTGTTCTCCTTCCAGGAAGTGACCTTTACGCATTCTAAGTATACGTACCACACCGGACACTGTGAGCCCCACCACACAGACACACACAATAAATTCACTGGACATTTCCTATGCAAGGCAATCAAATGCTCTTTTAAGTGGAACACTTAAAACATGGCCACAAATAACCCAGAAGAAGTTTCCACTGTCACACTGATCAGAAACCATTGTGTTTATTCCTGTAAATCCCCCCAGTTCCTCATTAGAACGTTTCCACTTAACTTTTATTAGGCTTTTTCGTTGAGTGGGTAGAGGGTCAACAAGGTCCTTTTGTACAAACACTAGAACGCTATCCTACAGCTCCCACACCACTAAAGGTGCTGGAATTACAGTTTACTGCCCTGGGGGAGGTGTAGATGACAGGAAGAACTATGTCACGTTTTTTTCAGTTATATATTTGGCAGCGTTATTCGCAGTGAGCAGGATGTAACCGCGTTCATTTGCAACCACTGCAAGTGAAGTGAGGAGTGAGTGAGTTTGTTTTCATATCTAACCACTGCATGTGGTGCATCTAGATATGAAACATGTTCTTGTTTTGTCTTTTGTTACAATAGATCATATCTTTCCACCTGTGGAGTACTTGTACCTTTGTATTGTATCTTGCATCTCGATGTCTTATAGCGCTATTTTACAAATGAGTCAAGCAGTTGTAAAGCAAAATTCATGTTTATTTACAACCTCTGTATTCGTCACAGAGAAAGTGGTCTAAATACACACACACACACACACAAAGATGGCGGCCAATTCTCCCTGAGCTTTACAAAAACATGGGGCCTACGGACGGCAGAGTTTCCCCGTACACAGCTCTAATGCCATTCAAAGGGAAAAAGTAGAAAATATAGTACATCCGCATCTCTCAAAAGACGTGTACACAAGTCACGACTTCAAAAAACAAGTGTTCCAAAAGGTGGGTGTACGAAAAAAAAAGAAATAAAGAGTGAAGGGGGCACCCATAACTTCAAATTGCATAGAGGCAAATCATTTGCATGCCTCAATCGAATAACTGGTAAGTTAGTGAGTAAGCTGCAATCAAATAACCTTACTTTCTAAATCAAGGATTTACCCTCCATTGACATCATTTTGTGAAACCTTAGGAGCCAGTGTATTGAATATTTGCTCCAGATATTGACAGCGTCACCGTTAATGGACAAGCCTCTACTTGTGTTGCCACGTGACCCGAGTCTCATGCCGTTAAACATAATGGCTGACTTGAAAACAGGAAGACTTAGAAGGAAGCTAGAATGGTCAACACTTTCTACTCTGGTGTAGAGAAGTTTCTCCCCCCACCCTTCAGCAAGAAACAAAAAAGGAAGAAGATCAAAGCCATAATAACACAAACAATATCAAAGCACTACAAGGCTTCTAGGCTGGACTCCACGGGGTTATATACATATCTCTAGCTGGGCCCGCTTTAAACTCGACTGACCGCCCCAGGTCCCAGGTCGTCAGCTGAAGCTTTAACCCCACTAAAGAGTAACGACAGTGTACACAGGAGTCCGTCAACTGCACCGGTACACCTCAGTACTCGACCGTGTTCATCGTTATCAGCACGACACGTTGCTCATTGAAAAGCTGGTTGATTTTCCTGTAAATACTTTGCAGTCCATTTCACGCGGGAGCCATATTGCAAGCCCTTCACCCTTAACCACGTGTCATCAATAGGAACCTAGTTACACTACACCAAAATAGTGACGAGTTAAGAAACATCCCCCCCCCCCCCCCCCCCCGATTAACATCTTACAAACGAAACATCCACAGACGGCAATGGTAATCACAATCATAAAATGTTCCAAATAGAGAAACCTTTTGTAGACATTGTA
>OOFB01009820.1:15000-19604 GCA_900323305.1 Trachyrincus murrayi | reverse complement strand
GGGGTGGTAAAGGATGGAGGTGGGTGAACTCATCTCAACAGGGCTACATTTCCAAAGACAAGGAAAGACCACCTTGTGTCAGCTACTGTTTAACAGTCAGAATAAAGAGAACAGTGGTGTCAAGACAGTGGACCTGAATCTGGAGCAAGAGGCGGGGGGGGGGGGGAAACGGGATAGCAGAGAAAGGGAAAGAGAGCATGAATATCAGAGGGTAAGAGGAGGAGGGGTGTCAGAATATTGACATGAAAAGCAACCCTGGGGCCCCCCCCCCACAGCCAGAGGAGGGGCTGGAGCAGAGCAGTCAAGATTGGACTTGTGTTCGAGACTCAATCCGTGACCCGAGGGGTCGCGATGGGCGGCATTAAAGTTTAAAGAGGCACACCGCGGCCGCTTCGCCTTCGCCAGAATCACAGAGAGGTTGCTTTATTAAAACGCTGCACACCACACACAGGCCTTGGAAAAACACAAGCACAGAAATTCAGAAGCTTCTGATGGAAGATGTTGAATTTAAAGCGACGGCAGTGAACACATTCGCTAGTTTAACCATTTTTTTCCGCTGAAAAGAGATTTCTTTATTTTTTTGTATAATATGGTCAATCTGCATGCACGCACGCACGAGAAAAAACACTTCATGGCAACAAAGCAGACAAAGCGGACAGCCAATTGGTGTGCTGCACACGCTCCGTCCTGATGAATGAGAGCATGGCTGAGGTGTCTGGCTCAGTACCTCTGCTAACCGCTGACGAATAGTAGCGGCTCTGTTCCTCCTGGCCAATTAGCTTCGACAGGCCGCGTAACCTGCGGCTCTGATGCCATGTGGCGGAGTCTAAAACGTGCTGCTGCTGCCTGACCCGTCAGAAGAATACGCTTCTTCTCTACACTGTGCTAATTAGCAGAGAGGGGGTGGGAGGAGTTGGGGCGTGGTGATAGTTTAGACACGACTAATAAAAAGGGAGTGGCATAACCACTTCGTTAAAGCTGCTATCCCACCATTTTTGTTCGCCCCACTCAAGTCTGATGGTTCTTCGTGCATTCGTTTGACTATATCCATAGTCGGGTCTTGATACCATGTGATCGTATCAATATCACCTTTATGATGGTCTTGTGAAAGCCATACACCGATAGACCTATATTGCCAAGCTTACATATTTTACATTGTCAAAAGAATGTTTTTCTTACCTTCCTTCTTCAGCCATTTGACAATATTTCCCTCCTCCATAGTGGGGGAAAGAGCAGGCATCTCGACTTTGAGAGGGGCGACACCTAGAGGACAAAAAGAGAATTACATTATCTACATTATATGGAGATATAGTATATAATAATAAAACGAAAATCCACTCTTAAAACAAGAAAAACAGTATATAGGCCTACATTTTCACAGTCATGTGTTTTACAACCAATTGCATAAAAAATAAGTCAACTGGCCTTTGTTACAAAAAAAAGGGTTAACCTGTGTGAGAATGCAGTAGCTTGTGGCTCATAAAAAAAGCACCGCTGGGGGTTGCATGACACATTCACTAGTGCCAGCAGCAGTGTGTGGGCCGGGTAGCATGCAAGCTACCTGATACATAACATGATGCAGGCTGACACTGCACCCTAAGGTGCTGACACTAACCCTAACCCAGGATGCAATCCTCCCCCTACTGCCCAGGGCCACCAGCATGGCCTGTGACTAGGAGTAGCGGTGGTCCACGTCAAGCGCCGACGTTACTCATGTTACTCATGTTTTGAAATGTACACATTTAAGTTTGAAGAAGTTAAAGCCATGGTTTATTATATACAGCTCCACCAACAGTATCACTCTATCACTGCATACACTGTAGGCCATCCAAGTGTTCAGGCCCCTCGTCGTGGAATGAGTTTCAAAGCAAGCTGAGACTGAGGGAGCTGGTCACCCTGTCACAATATAAGACAACGGTCAGAGCTGTGACTGAAACTGATGCAGGTCAACGGAAGCGTCAGGCCTCGTGGGTCTCGCTTCTTCTCTGCCATGCAAAATGTGTCAAATAATGCTTCTCATGTGGTGTTGTATGTTGTTGTTCATTGTATGTGTCTTGGCCAGGTCTCTCTTGTAAAAGAGTTGTTGAATCCCAATGACCAAACCGGGTTCAATAAAGGTTAAATCAAATAAAGCTCCATGGAAAGGTAATGAGTCAGTTAGTGCAAAGCAATGTGTCCTCAATTTAAATGCGAGTTAACATGAGCAAGCATGGGAGGACAATGCGTAGCGAAGCCCTATCTTCAACGGTCTATGTTGAGATGGTAATGTATAGCATGTGATTAAAACGGTGCCATGCAAGTTGCTACAAAAAACATAGATGGTGCTGCGATCTATGTCTGTGTCTAATATTAAATAGCTATAGAAAAAGAGACAAACAAAGAAAATTGAAGTATGCAAGTAAGTATGATTTACATAATTAATCACAATTAATCATTTTTAAAGAAAACAATGTTGCAATCCGCAAAAAGTGGTATTTGCTTTGTTATTATATATATATATATATATATATATATATATATACATATATATGAATTTAAGCAATAATTGAAGCTAAATTTATATTTCAAGCAATATTTATTTTCCAAGTCATCTCTTGATTTACTTGGCCTATGCTGTGTGATGCTGCCATCTGCTGGACGTCCGATGGAATTGTAAATGTATGCTGTAGTTAGTAGTAGTAGTAGTATTAGTAGTAGTGACTAACTATACAGTACACGGGTGTGTAATGCGAAAAGCAAGCGCTTTGCCAAGAACATCACCAAGTAGTGGCCTCGTGGTTAAAGTTGTTATGTAATGACTTTAGTGTTTAAAGTTCTCACTGCAGCAGGTCTCTCTCCATGGGTCAGTACAGATCTGTAGACTTGTATTAGTAGAGTAACAGTTTGGCATATACCTATATAATAGAACAGTATTAATAGGACAGTGGGTTGTTCAGGGCATTGAACAGAAACATACACCATGATTCTAAATGCATCCCCGCATAGATTGTTACCCACTTAGTTCTGTTTTAATATTCAAGCATTCTTAGCTCAGCTTTGTTCTCCTTTGGATAAGAGACCTAAACATGATGGATAAGAGACCTAAACATGATGGATAAGGGACCTAAACATTATGGATAAGGGACCTAAACATGATGGATTAGAGACCTAAACATGATGGATAAGGGACCTAAACATGATGGATAAGGGAAACATGATGGATAAGAGACCTAAACATGATGGATAAGAGACCTAAACATTATGGATTAGAGACCTAAACATGATGGATTAGAGACCTAAACATGATGGATAAGAGACCTAAACATGATGGATTAGAGACCTAAACATGATGGATAAGGGACCTAAACATGATGGATTAGAGACCTAAACATGATGGATAAGAGACCTAAACATGATGGATTAGAGACCTAAACATGATGGATAAGAGACCTAAACATGATGGATAAGAGACCTAAACATGATGGGTCAAACATCAAGGACTGGGCTGTTCACCTGACAACATCATCCATTCAACATCGATGCATGCCATTCAACCGTGAGATCTTGCCTTATAACATAAATAAAGAGAACATGTCAAGGTTGTAATGAGTGGAGGTTACTCCTGAGATGTTGTCTTATAACATGAATAAAGAGAACATCTGAAGGTTGTAATGAGTGGAGGTTACTCCTGAGATCTTGTCTTCTAACATGAATAAAGAGAACATCTGAAGGTTGTAATGAGTGGAGGTTACTCCTGAGATGTTGTCTTATAACATGAATAAAGAGAACATCTGAAGGTTGTAATGAGTGGAGGTTACTCCTGAGATCTTGTCTTATAACATGAATAAAGAGAACATCTGAAGGTTGTAATGAGTGGAGGTTACTCCTGAGATCTTGTCTTATAACATGAATAAAGAGAACATCTGAAGGTTGTAATGAGTGGAGGTTACTCCTGAGATCTTGTCTTATAACATGAATAAAGAGAACATCTGAAGGTTGTAATGAGTGGAGGTTACTCCTGAGATCTTGTCTTATAACATGAATAAAGAGAACATCTGAAGGTTGTAATGAGTGGAGGTTACTCCTGAGATCTTGTCTTATAACATGAATAAAGAGAACATCTGAAGGTTGTAATGAGTGGAGGTTACTCCTGAGATGTTGTCTTATAACATGAATAAAGAGAACATCTGAAGGTTGTAATGAGTGGAGGTTACTCCTGGGGGTTCGTTCGGCTCACCGGAGGAGGAACGCGGAGACCGGTGGACGGTCCTGGCATGCTGCTGCTGCTGCCACGAAGTCGTCGTCCATTGGCATCGTTTAATAATGTTAAATCTTAATCCAAATAATATTCCCTGACGACCCAGCTGCAAGGAGGCCGCCATGTTGTATGTCCCCGGGTACACGGAGCGACGTGCGCATGCGTGTTATTCTTCTTCGTCGAGTATTAGGAGGTTAGGAAACAACCTTTCGGTGCACTGCCGCCACCGTCTGGACAAACAACAACAAACAACAACTAACTAACTAGGTCTATAGTTCAAATGATGTATATCAATCTAGAAAAACGAAATTAAAGAGGTTTAACAGATATTGAATTGTATTTATGTGTACCCCTTCACTTCTCAGTG
>OOFB01009820.1:0-10000 GCA_900323305.1 Trachyrincus murrayi | reverse complement strand
TACACTTCCTTATTTCCTAGTGAAAAGTGACATCAGTGATAAAACACGTGAGCCAGCCGTGTCAGCGTGCTGTGGAAACATGTTGTGACATCATTGTTTTGAAACGGCCAGCATAGCAGCGTGGAAATGTTGCAAAGGGGAGGAAGTTATGTTGATTTAGATGTATATGTACATATACATCTAATTGTATTTATTATAGATGTATAATTAATAAAATAGATAGGTGAATGATATGGGGGACTGCGGAAATACTGTGCAACAATGTGAAAAACGCAAAAGTCACAACGTTGTCTTCAGAATGACCTGCAGTTTCTAGAAGTAATTCCTTACTCGTGCCAGAGGCCATGGGCGAGGAGACCGGCGGCAGCGATGTAAACGAGGAATCACAGACATCTTAAATGAGAGACAAATATAATAGATCGTTAGCATTGTATCTATTGGTTATACATGCATACATTTAAATTCACAACATGATTAACAGTAACAATGTAATAGCTCTACTTGCCTACACAAGTGTAGCCTGCATCGGGGAATGAATAGGAGAAGTCAACTGGAGAAACACAAGAGTTATGAACTATTACTTATGAGTTTTCAATATGTCTTGTCTTTTTCAAATTTGTTCATGCGTTTTCCTGCTTTTACTTTGATAACAAGTCAGTGGAATAGTGAAACAGGGTGTTTAGCACCCAACAAAACATTGACGTGATTTCTTTGGTGTTTGCTTGTCAAAGTGGCTAAACGCTTATTAGCCGTACTTAACAGCAATAACATATAATTGGTTGAAATTGTATTTATTTTATTATCTTTAAACACATTTTTAAACACTGATTGCGTCACAACCGAAAAAAAGTTCCACTGTAGAGGAAGTTACTTTTGTTAGATTTGGATATATAAACAATCTAAATAACATAATTCTTTAGTCAAAACACTGTTGGATGTGTGAATAATGCTGTTGCTGTGGAGATGAACTAATAAGGTGTAAACATTTGTTATAATTATCATTCCATTGTGACTTACATTCTGTTGGTTTGGCTTCTAGCTGTGCTGGGTCGTGGCCCGGTCCTGTGAAAATATAGAGGGATATATAGATAGATATATAGAGAGATATATAGATAGATATATAGAGAGAAGCAGATATGCATCAAGTGTAATAACAGGTTGGTTTCTTGATGACCTTCAGTCATACCGCGAGTGTAGATGGCAAGGAAATCTAATGGATAATGGATTCTTCACATTGTCTCAGAAACAGCACTAACTGTTCTAAAGTTAAAACAACAACAACAACAGCTCCTGAAGTGAAAATAAACTGTTTTGTAAACTGTTAACGTCTTCCAGACACAGTTTGTGAATTTGGAGTTCAGAGCGCCTTCAGAGTCCATTTTTAACAATGCGAGAGAGCCATCCAAAAGTAGTTTGAATATTATTATATTTGATATTCAATGTTTGATAATGGTAACACTTGGATGGATTGGCCACAGTTGAGTATCAATTTAGTATCAACATTGTCTCAGTCGACACTCAATAAGGTTGTCAAGAACATATCCGCATATATTCAATTTAGTGTTAGCTGACTGTGAACAGAATGTCGTTATACTAGTGCAGTGTCTGCCAATTATTGTAAAACGTGTCGAACGCGGGGGAACTCCAATGTTGATATTGTGGCGGGTCGCCACAAATAAATCAATGTATGGGAAACACTGCAGCCGCCACTGCAGTGCTTGTTCCGTGCTTGTTTGGGAACGGTTGCTTGGCTCCGGTGTCGCTGCTTGCAGCTTTCTGGAGAACCGCTCATCCAAACAACTTCCTCGGGTCCTCATCAACACACCCGCCGAGCGTGAAGTCGATCCGGTGAACGGTTGTCAAGCAATCGAAGGACAGACATACATACAGAGACTCCTTCCATTATAGTTTGATTAGATACTCATATGACATGCTGTTGAGTGATAGACTATAGACAGACACTGTTAACTCATATGACATGCTGTTGAGTGATATACTATAGACAGACACTGTTAACTCATATGACATGCTGTTGAGTGTCATAGACTATAGACAGACACTGTTAACTCATATGACATGTTGAGCTGTTGAGTGTCAGGTCTTATGTAGGTGATAATCATGTGATACTTATTTGAATAGAGACATTCATTTGAAATATTATGGATATTCAATCGATATGCAACTCAAGGTCAGGTGAAACCACTGAAAACAGACATGAAGAAGTCACCGGACACAAAGTTGAATCTCACCAGACACGAATGAGACATGTAACAAGATATTCAACTGAAACACGTCTGAAGATGGATAGTTGCTACACTTCACTTGACATGTTGTTGATTATATAACGACATTCTGTTCATAGTCAGGTAACACTAAATTAAATATATGTGGATATGTTCCTGATAACCTTATTTAGTGTCAACTTACACAATGTTGACATGTGAGTGTCAACGGACACTAAACTGAGAACATATTGTTCCCCATGTTGATACCCGACCAGGTATTATCCAGGACTATCCAGGTAGTGTTACCTTGATAATATATTATATTATACTATCTATATCAAATATATAACATTTCAAATGTGAGCTGAAAATACTTCTCGCAAACCACACCTTATTTTTTATTTCCTCTGTTTGTTTGTTGAGTTGCTACATATTGTTATAATAGAGGACTAATACCAGTTCAACATGCCTATTAGATATTCCACAACCTGTCTGCACACTGCTAAATCATCATTAAACCATTTTGACTGTTGTGGTTGTTTAAATAAAGCACTAATCGGCTCCATCTATAGCCTGATAATCACTTCTGAAAATGCCCAGAGTGTGTTCCTGCTAGTAGCTATAGCAGTGGTTCCCAACCTTGGGGTCCTGCCCCACTTAGGGTCATCTGATTTGCATAGGGGGTCGCAGCAGGAGATTGCTGACTTTGGATTTGGCAACAGATTTATGGTTTAAAACAGACGATGATGAACAAATGATTCATAGCTACAAGTGAACTATCTACAACTAATCACTTAGTGTGGCCTAATGCGCATTCACTGGGACATTGATATTAACATGTTGATTAAAACAATGTATGTGTGTATGTGTGTGTGTGTGTGTGTGTGTGGAAGCAGATGCACAAAAAATGTATCATCCAAAAATGGTTGGTTCTGTGTTGATGAGGACCCAGCTAGTGTTTAGAACCAAGATGGAGCCAAGATGGCCGCTATAGGTGAACAAGGCCAGCAGCTTCCACCCACCTGTCAGTTTGAGCTCAGCGAGGCTGTGGAACAGGATGGCCCCGATGCTCCCGGCAGCACGGAGGAAGTCCTGGTAGGTCATGCTGCACAGCTGGCAGCCGTCGATATCAAAGTTGTGCATGGGGATGCTGGAGGCATCGATCTGGTACATGTCCATCATCTGCTGCAGCCACTCCCACACCTGGTATTTGCTCCAGAACTGAGGCTGGCAGTCGTTGGTCCACAGACGGCTGGTGTAGCCGCCTGGCACCACCACGGACACTATACAGCGGGTATGAAGTTATGAATGACGAGCCGAGGTATTGTCCTTGGTCTCAACTACAGGTGTTCAGAATGAGTTTTATTCATTTCACTTGTGATATAATAACTTGCCTATAAATAGGTATTGATCATTCATGTTTTGTGGTTGTTCAGAATTTTTGTATTCATTTTACAAGGTAATATAACTTTCAATTCTAACTTATTTTCTACTTGACCTGACCTACTCTAGTAAACCACCAAATGTCTGTCTGCCTTTTTTATTGACTCGTTGGTGTGTGTGTGTGCGTGTGTGTGTGCGTGAGTGCATATGTGTGTGTGTGTGTGTGTGTGTGTGTGTGTGAGTGTGTGCGTGCGTGTGTGCGTGCGTGTGTGAGTGCATATGTGTGTGTGTGTGTGTGTGCGTGTGTGTGTGTAAATACCCTCACCATCAGAGTAGGTGTTTAGACCCCAGGCTGTATACAGTTGACTGTCGAGTGTTGACGATGCTGTGGTACTCATGGTTGGACCGGTGGCGTATCGGTTACCATGACCTAGAGCTCTATAAGGAAGTACAGGAGGAATCGGGCCTCGGAATCAGGAATTTTGATGTCATGGTTCTTTGGTTTTTGGTCATGTGACCAAACCAAACACATTGGACTGGAAACTCTTGTTTTCTTATCAGTGTTCATCAAGCTTTTGTTTCTTATTAAACGATTATATTTAAATACATATACAACGTTGAGTAATTAGCAGCCTAGACAATATATATAAAATTCAATATTATTATAATTTACAATACTACATAGACTAAATAATTGTGCGCTGCTGTAAATAGAAACAGGGTATAAACTTTCCCTAACATTTGCATCCCAAATGAATGTGAACGCAGGCCGCTGAGCAAATCATTTGTCCAGTGTGCTGCGGACGGTTATTTTAGTCAGTTAGTATTTTAGTCACGACTGACGTCATGAAATACTATATCAATGTCTTCTGGCTTGTTCTTTGTGCATTCATACTTTTACTACACAACATCTTTTCCATAAGCTTTGAGACTTTCTGTTTAATATTTAACTTAAAACTCAGTCACACTACAGTGGGTCCATTAGAGTATTTAGCTTAAAAACACAGAACAAGCCTGAGCCTGGGCATTGATGACCGTGTTGTAAAAACAAGAGCTAACTGTCATATCAACATAAACCTGTGAATAGTTAACTTACCGTGCAACATCAGTTTCGGTTTACAATAAAGCCATTGTTAGCATAGTGACCCACATTTCACCTTAACAATATCGTTGCCTCAACTGCTAGACACAAAGCCTCCATGATAGAGATTACCTGTAACAACATTACCTAAGAACCAAAGTGCAGATTCTTGACAGGATCAGGTGCTTTCTGACACATATGCCCCGGCACAGTTGATCGGACGCCAAGTCTCCTGCGACACACCGTCTGTTAACTCTTAAGGCTCTCGTCTTCTGTCAAACACACCGTTTACAGAGCAGAAGGGACCATTTTCATTATGCTTTCCACACAACGGCTTTCAACGGCAAACATAATGATCGGTTTCATGGTAGGCCTAACCCTAACCCTATTCATTCAAATAAATCTTAATTATGTGGTTGTTGCTGCCAATGCCAATGTGACTTGTCTTTAGCATTGATTGAACTTTATCTACAAATACAAGAATGGTTTTATCTGATCACCTTATGTCTTATTAAAAATAACAATGAAGTAACAAAGCAAAAATATATATATATACAATTATGACACGATATCAACAGGTGCAAATTGGTGAGGAATGAAAAACATCTGTTTTACGGCGTTTAAGTTGCAGAGAGAAACACAGCTGAAGTGTTTAGGTGTAGCAGGTGTAGCCTACCGGAGGTGTAGCGCAGGGTCCACTCTGGCCTACAGCGGGGTGTAGCGTCCACTCTGGCCTACAGCAGGGTGTAGCGCAGGGTCCACTCTACAGCGGGGTGTAGCGCAGGGTCCACTCTACAGCGGGGTGTAGCGCAGGGTCCACTCTACAGCGGGGTGTAGCGCAGGGTCCACTCTACAGCGGGGTGTAGCGCAGGGTCCACTCTACAGCGGGGTGTAGCGCAGGGTCCACTCTACAGCGGGGTGTAGCGCAGGGTCCACTCTACAGCGGGGTGTAGCGCAGGGTCCACTCTACAGCGGGGTGTAGCGCAGGGTCCACTCTACAGCGGGGTGTAGCGCAGGGTCCACTCTACAGCGGGGTGTAGCGCAGGGTCCACTCTACAGCGGGGTGTAGCGAGCCACGCAGTCTCCCTGCACCTCGCACGGTCCCACACTCACACGAATGCAGACACAGACACGTTTGTTTCCTCAGACATCGCCAACGCACACTGAGCTGGTGAACAGGTGTGATCACACACACACACACACACACACACACATAGGTGTTGCCCCACAATAGGTTTTTTATCCTTCCAACTTCCTCATTCTGTCCCATTTGGTTATTTGACCAGGTTGACTTTATTGGAATTTGCATAGTAGTAGTAGATTCCAATAAACATATGCATAACCACCCCCCCCCCCCCCCCCCCCCTCCACTTCTCTCCCCCCCCACGCACACACACACACGCACACGCACACACACCCACACACACGCACACACACCCACACACACGCACACACACACACGCACACACACACCCACACACACGCACACACAGACATTATTTAGTTTGATATGGAAAAGAAATGCCACATTCTCAACTGTATTCACAAAATAGGCCTATTGAAAGCAACATGATAACAATGGCGTTAAGACATGAGAATGACAAAGAATAAAACAATTTTACAATACAATAGTGATGATGAAAAATGTGTTAAAGGGACGTTCCACCGATTTTTGACATTTGAGTGGTCTCCAAGTTGCCTAACAAACTTTCCCGGGACTTCCGGCGCTTTCTCAGTGCCCTCCCCACTCTGGCCAATCAGCTTGGAGTTTGGCTCCGTGAGATTCTGTTGCCGTGTTGTTGTTAGCCTGAAGAGCTACATGAGATTTTACAACAGCTGACAGCAATGAATACCAGTCTACGGATCAAATGAGGACTATAACTTCAGCAACGTCTTACCGAGTGGAAGGAATGACGGATATTTATTTGAGCCAGAATACACAGAAGAGGAAATCTTACAGCGGAGACGGCAGCAGGCAAATGTGCAACAGCGTGTTCAGAGGCTCTCATTGAAGTAATAAAGTATCGCTGCACGGACGCTTGACAAATAGTTTTATGGCTACGTTTATACATGCAGTATTACCATTACTGAACCACTAACTGTTAGAGTTTACTCGTGCACTTTCAGCGTCTCATTCAATGAATAAAGTAGCAATGCCTGTATAGCCTACATGCAGCACGGAGGTTTATGGCGATGTTTATTCATGCAGTATTGACGTTACTAGGCTATCATTGTCAGAGTTTACTCATTATTAGCAAAACCGAACCACAGCAGGCTCACGAAGATTACGGCCTGGCATTTATACCGCAAAGACGAGGATTACAACGTCTGCGGCAGCTCCAGAAGACGGTACAGACCCGTCCATGATACGATACAAACCCACCGGCTGATGTGGAAGCGGGACCCGGCACAATCTCTGTTACTGTTACAGACCATGGATATATTATAGTAACGCGGACAGAATTCAAGAAAGTCAGCAAATGTGTTTTAAAGACTGTATTATTATTGAAATGCAAATACGGACATGCATAAACTTTCATGTCATATGTTGGGCTCCATTACAGCTAACCACTGTTTTACAACAAGCTCAGTAGTTACGTGTGAAATGTGATGGCAGCCACTTTAGCAAATCGATATCCTGGTCGAGAAATATAAAATAAGAAACAAGTTCCCGTAATGTCCGGCTCGACTCAATGCACCATGCACGTATTCTACAACTCGCGTCTGTAGTTTATTCTGAGCGTTTTTGTTTGGTTTGTGGGTACATTTCGACAGCTTGGGACACTATGATCACACTCTGATGACAATAAAAATGTGGCTGTGCCGGTGGAATGTGACATTAATTGTTATCGTCACTTTAATTGTCATCGTCACTTTAATTGGTTTCATTTGATGTTTAAATCTGCCAGTGGCTGTCAAGATATATAATCACCTCTTTTATGACCTTGTGGCAGTTAACCCCACCGCAGGTGTAACAGAGTTGAAAATAACCTTCACTAATAATCTTCATAAAGTGAATTCTTTCAAAATTATTATTTCATACTGCTATAATCTTCCTGTATATATTGTATTGGTCTTAACGAGTTTAAAATGTTGTACCCATTCACTTCAAAGTTTAGACATGAGATTTTGCGGCTGCAGCTGTATTTAAAACCTTTACTTTGAATTTCAATATTTTGTATTCTGTGATTCCCGGACCCGTCAGAACTTCAGTCTGCTGGAGGTAAGGTGTGAATAGGGAGAATCATTTTCTATTTTTATAAAATAATCTGTTTTACTATGAAAGGACGAATGTATAAGCACGCATATTAGTTGTATTAGCAAACAATGTTGGCAAGTAATGTTATAGAGTGGTGTGTTAGTGTATTAGCCAAGATGGAGCAATTTTTTTTGGCGCTAACTGCATCGTGCTATGTTATGTGCTATGAACTAACATTACGAAGAAAATGCTTTAATATTCTCGTCATTTTATTATGTTTGTAGAATTGGATGTGCAGCTCGAGACTCATGGATTGTGTGTTTATTTGTGAATGCAGGTACGTAGTAGTTACACTGATGTTAAATGAAAGAATTTATTCCTGTTAACTTTAAAAGAGCTAAAAATTCCTCTCCGTAGCCAACATTAGAAAACTATACGATCACAAAGTGTACTAGCCTTATGCTAACTCTGTATGTCATAAGTTTCCTTTATTTTTCTAATAGTTTAGGTATTGCATGTTATGTTAACATAATGTATTACCGGCCAGTCAGAACTTCAGTCTGCTGGAGAATTGGATGTGCAGCTCGAGACTCATGGATTGTGTGTTTATTTGTGAATGCAGTGGAAGCGAAAAATAAACCTACTGGAGAGGAATTCGTGCCTTGGCTGCCTTTATCACCATACGTAGAGCAACCATCACATCTACAGGCCAAATATTTGGAGCTGGCATCTGCCACTATTCTGGTCGGTTCAGTTGTCGATATCCTAAATGAGAAATGCAATGTTGAAACGTGGTTTGTGGTGAACAGCCAAATAGCGTCCAGAGAATGATTGGGAACAGAGGACTATTGTATTGTAACCACTGTGGTTTCCCAGTAATTGACAGATTGATTAATGAACGGAATGTTTTTTGTCGGAATCTTGTCACATTCTGAGAGGAACTGCCCTCAACCCCAAGCACAAGACATTCCTTGACCAATGGCTTAACACAATGGGGTAATGGATGACAACCTTTCTGTTGAACTTCACCAGGCAAAGAGACATATTGAAAGGAAGAAACAAAGTGGGCATATTGTCAACACCACGAAGGGACGGTTGAAATTAAATCGCCTGTGTGGCATATTGTATCGTAGCATACTGCCAAATGTCTAGCTAGCTTTCACAATTAATAATAAAGCCTGTCATACATATACATATGGAAGCCCATTTCCGCCAGTAAAAGAAAAAAAAAGATGAAAACTTAGCCTTAATCATAAAAAAAATGCTCATGTTAAGTCAAAATTATGAGATAAGAAGTCATAATGAGATTAAAAATCGAAATTATGAGATAAAAAGTCATAATTATGAGATAGAAAGTCGAAATTATGAGATAGAAAGTCGAAATTATGAGATAAAAATGCAAGTGGCACTGTCTTCAAAGGTCCCTTCATCACCTTGATGGCCTAACCATGCAAACGATATGCAATCCTAAATAAGGTAACTATTACAGGTGACTTTTGTAAATTAGATGTTAGATATAATTGTAATGTCCCTCGTTGTAGCTTACAACATTGCTGTTAATGTAGCTTTGACAATATCTTTTAACTGTCAGTGAACCAAATAGTTTTGTAGTAACGTTCACGCCACTAGACGGTGTCCCTGAAATGAAAACAGTGTCAGTAACGTTACTGCTGCGGTGAGTTGCTTTATGTTACTCAAAGGTGGCTACATCAGCCTTCAATAGCTCTTTAATCAAGAGTTGGTAAATGTTATCACAGCTTATAATATCTTACTAATTATACATGTAACGTAGTGCCCTGAAGACCTACAGTATGTTGAAAAGTCATGCTAGCTAAACTTTCCAGTACTACAGCTAGCTAAACTTTCCAGTTTAGCTAGCTATTCTCAGGCACATGCTAATGCCATACCGATTATTCTCAGTAACAAGCCTAGGTGGCACAGCTAGCATGGATAGCATTGATTATTGCATGGATATCTGGGCTACTTGCCGAGTCTAGAACCACGTACTTAGACATGCACGTCACCTTGTGCATAATATCAGAGTTTACTAGAGCGCGTATACTCTCTCCTATTCCTCACGTTAATAAGCACTACACTACCATGTTTTGCTAT
>OOFB01009817.1:0-16892 GCA_900323305.1 Trachyrincus murrayi | reverse complement strand
GAAAGGGGGGGGGGGGGGGGGGGTCCAAGTGACAGGAAGTTTAACTGTCCACAGGAAACCAATCCCATCTAACAACGTCAGTCAGCCTCACTAAACTCACCCCATCTACACACAGTCAGTTAATGCAAAAAAACACCCAACCAACTCCAACGCCATACCTCCGAGCCACTTGTAAACATACCAATCGGGTCCACACCTCGGAGCACAGTTCCTCGACAGAATCTTGACACAGTAGACAAAGTGGCGGATGAATAGGATTGATTTGACAGGCGCGTGGGCAGAGCCATCCTGGTAGTGACACAGGAAAACACATTTTGCCCGCTAGCAGATGGGATCTGTTGCAGGGGGAGGGGGGGGGGGTGTGTGGTTTGGCCAGGCTTGACGTGCTGATGAGACCGGGGTTTGGATCTTGGCTTATCAGGAGCGGAGGAGGTGCGCCATCCTGCACCCTCGTTCCAAGGGGGGCTTCCGTCTTAGATGTAGAGAGAGCCGTCGGCAGGCCCCACGTAGCCCACCCCTATGAGCAGCACGTCTATCAAGGTCCAGATGCCCAGGCCCCCGAAGCTGAACAGTTTCCCCAGGCCCTCCCTCCACTGGCCTAGATAAAAGCGGTCCGCACCGAATCCACCCAGCGTAATGCTGTGGAGACAAATGGACATGTCCTGTGAATGCTGTGGTGTGGACTGGGAATACTTAGTCATCTTATCATTATCACCGTTAACAGGTAGTGGTGGACTCAAGACTATTGTTGCCTACATTTTGTTTACATATTTTCAAGAATCCAATTTGGCCGTTATGAATCACAATCATAACCGCAATTGAGTAATTTGTGTATATGTATGATACTAATGTAGCATTAGTCAGCCAGTCGTTACTGTGAACATTACGGAGGAGAATTACCTGAGAGCCAAAGCTGTTGACCACTTGTATCCTCCGGTCCAGTTGCAGAATAATCGTTTGTTGAAAACTCTCCTGCCTGTAGGGTGAACGGGAATTAATGGACAGCTTCAACGGCGGCTCACAAAAATGATCCTTTGTAGTGGGCAGAGGAAACATGAATAAACATGGGCTTTGGGATTATTGGTTGAATCCCTTCATTTCCTCAGTAAGTGATACATGCCCTTCAGCAAGGTCATCTTTTCGTACATAAGAAAGCATTCATCACAAATAAATGTTGGAAAGCTGGCATTTTTACAAAGCGAATAAAAGCACAAGATATCACAACAGCATGTGTACCTAAACAGTGGACGTGGTCATGCACTTCACAGGTAGCATTGTAGCGCCTACGCGGGCAAGACACCGTCATGCAGTCGGTGGAGTTGGAGCAGGTGTACTGGGACGGCTCCAGCTGCCAGCAGAACTGACAGGGCACGGAGAGAGAGAAGTTGGCTTGCGGCTGCCCGGACTCTGCCTGAAAAAAAACAACAACAACAACATCAGGTTAACAACTAGTTAGAGACTTCTCAAAATAGTAGTCAAATCACAATAGTCAAAAATGCCGGTCTCACAATTCATATTTCAAGAAATGCACACATGTGAGAAGTGTTATACAGAGAGTTTTGTCCAAGTAAAACTCACCAAGCAGTGGACGCCCCTCTTGGGTTTACAGGTGAAGGAGGTGGGCTTGCCGTAGGTACAGTTGTGATGATAATGGCAGTAGATACAACTTGATGGGAGTCGACTGCATGGGCCTCCGCTAGGGCATTTAGCAGTGTAGCTCTCTTCATCTCTGGGCAGAGCTGCAATGACAGGAAAACACACAAAAGTTTTACCATCCAACCATTAATTTCAATCTATAACGGTGAACATTTTCAAAATGACTACCCTTTGCACGTACGTGCAATAATAATAATAAGCTTTGCAAAGGACAACAATGAGCTGTAATCTACAGCAATGAATATATTCTTAAATCACGTATTCACTCAGTAGTGTGATATATAACAACGTGCAGGCTGCTGGGTGGGCAGTGTACCGGACACGGCGGCAGGGACCACCGGGCTGGTGATGACAGGCCCGTGTTGAGCACCTCGAGGGTAGGGTGCTTCATGGCCAACATGAGGAGAACTCAGATACCCTGGAAGAGACCAGCAAGAGAGAACATAACTCAGATACCCTGGAAGAGATCAGAGAGAACATAACTCAGATACCCTGGAAGAGATCAGAGAGAACATAACTCAGATACCCTGGAAGAGATCAGAGAGAACATAACTCAGATACCCTGGAAGAGATCAGCAAGAGAGAAGAACATGGGGTCACCGTTCACGACCACTGCTGCCATACCCACCCCCAGTCACACATTACAACAAGCAAATGGTGTCAGGATTAAAGCCACATTGTAGTCTACTGCAGATTGACTGAATGTTACTCCTTGACAGCCATTAATACAACATTGTCATCCCATATTTACATGTTTTTTATTCACTAGCTTGTCGGGAGCCAGAAACCCCACAACGTAAAAAAAAAAAAAAGCTAGCGTTAGCAACGGTGGCTACATCGCTACATGCCAATCTCGTCTCATTGGGTTTGATATGCTTGAATTAAACTTACCGCTAACGCACTGCAATAAAACTTCCAACAACAAAAGCATAATGATTCCGTGTGAGTTCAAGCGTCGCCCTCGGTCCGGTCTCCAGAACCGACAGTTGGTGCCCATTGTTGTTGTTAGCTAAGCATCGCAGGCAGCTAGATGTTGGAGCTTCCTCGTCCGCCTGTTTAACCACGCCCAGCACGATATGCGCAATGACGTCCGCCTGTTTAACCACGCCCAGCACGATATGCGCAATGACGTCCGCCTGTTTAACCACGCCCAGCACGATATGCGCAATGACGTCCGCCTGTTTTAACCACGCCCAGCACTGCATACATTTTATCATTAAAATGTATGTGTTATTGAATGATTTTTTCAATGTTAATTTAGATAAATGTGGCTTTGAGATTTTGTTTATTTGACAGAGCAGGGAAATATAAAAAAGCCCCATCACAGTAGTACTACATATTGGTCTCTCAAGACTATACGCAACTCAAAAAAGATTCCCATGTATAGTGTAATGTTTGTCTTCATAATAGTTCGTAGTAGTCCAAGAATATTTCTGTGAATAGGTGGCAGTGCAAAAATAATTTTAGTGCATGAAAAGATTCAGGAATAGAATTTGTTCCTGTATTTGAAATATCTTTATTCAATTCAGTGACTCATCATCCACAGAACAATTTGTGTCATTGTTCTGTCATTTATGATGGAGTCAGTCAGTACTATGCTATTACAGTCTTAACATTCACCATTGTCACCTTTTTCCCATAACAATGCATTCTAGTGTGTTAACTCAATGTTCTACAGATTAGGTTTTGTTTTGAAGGTTTGATGTTGATCAACCAAATATCACAAATAAAAAACAAAATCTAATAATCTGACCACAAACTGTTGCTGTAGCCAATCACACGATCAAAAACCCTTTCATTCTCATCACTTCAATCCCTTTTCCCTTATTTCTACAGTACACTTTCCCTATGCCATCGCTTCCGTTTGATATTCCCTTTCCAACTCATCTCCTGACTGCATTTCCGGTGACTTTGATGTAAACACACTAGTGCGTCTCCCTGTGTGTGAGAGAGTGAGTGAGTGAGTGAGTGAGTGAGAGAGAGAGAGAGAGAGCAAGACTCTCAGAACTCTTCTTCTGCGTTGCGACAGCGGGACTGCTTCAGCAGGGTCAGGCGGGCCAGCACCTCCGTCAGCGACAGCTCGCCGTGGACTTTGTTGTCCCTCGTCCGTACGTTGACGCTGTTAGTCATCTTCTCCTTCTCTCCGACCACTGCCAAGGCATGAGGAACAAACAACGACGGCAGTCAGTGTGAGAGGCCATGCGGTCCCAGAGACAGCTCTCCCAACACAAACACTTGCCACTTCCCCACCACAACCACACACCACTCAGTTGTTGTTGTTGACTTGTTGACTTGTCAGGCTTGGGAAGAGAGTGTTTCAGTTTATTAATTTATTTAACAGGGACAATGGACGGTCCCAGAGTTAGCTAGATAGCTACATTGCAGCAGCAGTCCCTGGGCAATTGAATCCAATAAGAAACGTATTCTACCGTACATGAACGCATTTCACTTACACCACACTGGCTGATTAGGCTAGGTTTCTGTGTTGCATGGTCATAATTCATTATTTCCATCTCACTGTGAACCACCTTCAACTCCTCCTTATTTACTTGTGTGATGGCACGCTGCGCGAGTATATTTAGTAATGATAATAATCGGTACCCAGGATGAAGTTGTACTGGGCCAACTGGGCGTTGCGGATCTTCTTGTTAAGAAGACAGCTGGAGTCCAAGTCAGCTTCTGCCATGAAGCCCGCTTCAACAAACTGCTTACAAACCTGAAAGGAAGAACCACCACTCATGAACAAGAATATCTGACTAAAATCAGGATCACTGTTTCAAAAAGATGTAAATCGAACGTTCAACTACACGACAAACAGTTGTTTTGGTTGTACAAACTGTACTCTAAATAACTAACTAACATTAGGGGCGGAGATAAATAAATAAATAACAGACTAACGGGTGGGGTGCGCTTTCCAGAGAGAGACTGCTCATTACGTGGTGACACACACACACACACACACACACACACACACACACACACACACACACACACACACACACACACACACACACACACACACACACACACACACACACACACACACACACACACACACACACACACACAGACACAGACACACACACACACACACACACACACAATAGCCTAGCAAAAAGTAAACAAGCATAGCTTAATATTGTACTGCGCACCCTGGTGGCTCGGTGGTGAAGTGCAGCCATACTGTCGTTCACCAGAGAATATGGTGCGTAGTTCTTTTGGAAAACATGTTTCTCTTAGCCTATTTAGCGCCAATGTAAATAATACTCATGAAATTGAAAAATGCATTATTTGTAATAAAAATAATGGTTGTTGGTGATGTATTAGCGAACCCCCACAGATGCATGATTTTACTGCTTCCATGGGAGCTCAGAGCCCTCCTCATGTTTGTATGTATTGCCTACTACTACTCATGCAACTGCTGAAGCAGGGGCCTGGAATCCGTTTCACGGGTGCATCACAGAATAGGCCACACTGAGCAACGCTCCACAAACGACAACACACCATTTAAATGTGGCTTTGTGTCTGGAGGCAGGTAATAACCGGTGACGGTGCTAGGAGGCTCACCTTCCGGGCGTAGTCCTCACAGGAGGGGTTGACAGGCACGAACATCACCTGACGCGGAGACAGCCACAGAGGCCTGGATAAGGGGCAGGTTCAAACAGTGTGACTACATATCATAAATACAGAGCACAGTTGTACGCTCACAAAAGCATGTACAGCTACAGAGGAGTATTACATATTATGTGTTCATGAGCCCTGGTATTACGTTGTTAATAAGGAAAAATGCTTGTCGTTACATACCCCATCAGCAACCCCCTAACATGCTAATGGTAGCAAGGCTAATACGCAAGCACGCTAACTTTCAAGTCCCTGGGCGGGACTTTGAAGCGGACTTGTGTTGACTCATTTGCATATATTTATTTGCGCCCAACTACCATTTTTAACTCAATAAACAAAATTAAATGTAACTTATGGTCGGGCACATCGAAGCAGCATGTGTACCAGCATGTGTACCAAAATCTAACCAGACAGACCTTATGGGTCCTTCAGGCAAAAATATTCAGCATGTCAAATAAGGCCCAGATACCAAGTTTCAGATATTTTTGTGAAACGGGTCGGGGAGCGTGGCGGAAGAATAATACAAAAAAAAGAAAACAGTACAACAATAGTGTGGCTTGCTTTGCAACCACACTAACAAAACGTATGTAACCGCGGCTTAATAAACCCAGGAATTGTGGTTCGCAGGGAACACTCGCTGAGAGCGTCGTCGGAGAGCGTGTTAAATTAGAGACCCGAAGCACCTCTTCCTTTAAATAACCGAGCGGTTCGAAGCAGCACGGGTTTTATTATTCAGTTATTTTAAATAAACGCTGCAGTGAAAAAGTTGCATAGTGCAGATTTAATCATTAGTATTACCATCACTTCCTCAAGGGTATTGGGTCACTACAATTCAAATGAAAGCACTGTACCATTTGCCTGCATAGTTTTCAGTAAGAATGGCTATCATCCTCTCCACGGAGCCCAAGATGGCGCGATGGATGATGACCGGTCGGGCCTTGTCGTCTCCATCTTTCCTGTAGACAAGAAAGAGGCTCACTGAACTGTTTCTCATCTAAAAGCAGGCCGAACACAGCAATTTGTATTATCAGTTAACTCCCCTTACTGATTTACACATCAAAAGTTGATTTAGAAGATTTTTCTTTGTTGCATTCATAGATTATGTTCCTCAAATGAAGTTAATTACAAGATCATTATAATGAATGAATATTTTTTGTTTATTATATGCCCATGTCCATATCTATGATAAATCAGTTCCTCTTTAAATATTGATTTGTCACTGGCTTTATCCATGTCTCACCATTTAACTATGTAGTCATTTCGACACATTTGTCCAAAGTGATTTCATGTGTCAGTCACCAGGTCATCAGATAAATGTGAATTCAGATACACGTCAAGGCATAACCACGCTGTAGTACCCATTAATACATGTTCAACACGTTATTCAGAGTACATGCTGCCCACTCCGCATACATTTCCAAAGAGCAAGATGACCCGTTGACCATAAGGTAAAACATCCACCGTATATCCATATGTATCGCTTAGAGACTCAATCTTTCCTGGCTAGTCTTGCAGTGTGTATGTAGAGTACCATTACTCTACATAGATGAATAATACAGCAAACAACGTCTCCAAATGTGCCCTCACACTCACTCTTCTTCCACCAAGGTGCACACACCAGAGAGGTGGAGAGTTATTAATGTTGTTGTTCAGAGGGGGGGATTAATGTGTAATCCGCTGCTCAGTAAGGTACACAGGCCAGGCACTGAGTGAACGCGTTCGTAAGGTGACTCACCCTACAAAGTTCAGGTTGAAGCGTATAGGCAGTTGGAAGTCCAGCTGAATGGTGGCACACTGGTGGTATCGTCCAATCGCATCCTTGATCTTAATGTCGATCTGAAATGGCACGACCCATGTGGTAAACATCGAAAGATTAGATTAAACGTTATTGTCAGTGCAGAGTACAGGTACACATGCAACGAAACGCAGTTAGCATCTAACCAATACGAATAGTGTAGTATAGTACAAAGATACGTTATATGTGCAAGACGGTAAGAAAGCCGACATACCTTGGGTCCGTAAAAGGCTCCGTCCCCTGGGTTAAGCTTCCAGGGCTCCCCAAACTCATTCAGGCTGTTCTCCAGTTGCTGACAAACAGGGAAAAGATAATGAGAGACATTAACATGAAACTAGTGACAGGTAGCGTGTCGATAAACGCTGTCATTTCTGTCGGTCGGAACCTTTTATCTGGTGTCTTGAGAATTGCAGCCAATTTCACCAGAATCACGCAAGTCTCATAAATCGGCAAAATTACACAAGAGGGTCCGCTTTACCTCAGTGATGCTTCGTTGTGGCCTAACTGCATCACCGTCATGCCAATACAGTAATGACTGTAAAGCACACCCTCACGTGTAATATTGCAGTCATATTGTGGGGCAATTCGCTCTCAAAGAAAATAACTTTTTTGTTATTGGTATCCCAAAGGAAACCGTGAGAGCACACTTCATGTCCGTAGACTCCTACGCAAGATGAGCAGTAGTTTACTACTCCAGGCAGCAACGGAGACACTTTCAAGTCCCTGTTGTCGAGTCAGCCAGCCAAACTTGACCTAATGTTTTCTAGAGATTGTGGGATTTCCCAATAATGACCACACACACACAGACACAAAAACGTGAGAAAAATATCTGTGTGATGTTGTTACAACAACATTGAGCTTGCAACACAAGCTCAATGTTGTTGTAACTAAGATATTCGCTGAAAAAAAACCAACGTTTTCCATGGACCGATCGTGTCCACGGAAACCGAGGTTACAGGTCGTGTTTACAGGTCGAACCGATGGCGGAGTGATATTCACAGTGATGAGGCTCACGCTCATTTGATCACGTTCTGAAGGTCTAGTCAGTTTGCTCGGTTGGAACTACCCGTGGTATATAATACAACGTGATTCCCGGCAGTTGACCGGTGGGTCATTCTTTACCTTCTCAGCCTCGTTCCACACAGCGACGTCCCCCAGGTACTTCTCTGGACGGGTGGACAGGTGGAGCTGGAAGGAGAAGCCAAAGACGTTGTAGACGCAGCGGAGGAAGTCCAGGCAGCCCTTCATCTCAGACTCTATCTGTAGACGGACCAATCAGATGCATTGTCACAAAACCCAATGTCAATGTGTTAAATACAAACAAATGTACTTCGATTTCCCTTCCTAAAATTTATGTATTGCTGAGATGGATTTCCTTAATAATGTATATAAAATTATTAATGTATATATATATATATATATATATGCGCTATGTTAATAATGTTTTGGATACGCTTTGTGTCAAATTGCTGTTCTTTAAACAGAGCTAGAACAAAAAGGGAAAAGGAAAAAAATACATATTTGTACATACAAATTATATAATAACGACGCTATAACACAATTCATTTTTTTATGGTGTGGTTTCACACTTTTCTGGAGGCAGAGGAGTCACCGTCGACGGGCGACGGACATCCTGGTAAGTCACCTGCTCCATGGTGCAGAAGATGTGGGCGTCGTCCTGCTGGAAGCGGCGTACCCGGGTCAGGCCGGTGAGGGTGCCAGACAGCTCGTTCCTGTGGAGCACCCCGAAGTCCGCCAGCCTCAGGGGGAGCTCCCTCCATGAGCGAGGCCGGTGGCTGAACATCAGGCTGCAGGAAGGGTAGCATAGCGCGATACAGTACGATGCTTTTTACATGTAGTGTTAGTGTAAAGACGCTGATGTGCCAGCTGGCCAATCATAAGACGGTACTTTTATCAATCCCAGAAGGGGAATTCTGGAACAGGCCTATTAAACAACTGGTGCTAAAAGCATTTCACACACACTATAGATCATGTTTCTGACGGGTGACGTCCACGAAAAACCATCTTTAATGGACGAACAGACGATTGCGTCTTCCCCCAGTTGTTCCCACAACATCTGATGTACAGGCTTTTGAAGTAGTGATTTCAATGTTTTCTCTTGTGTGTCGGGCCATGTGTTCATGGGTGGTGGTTCCTCCTCTCAGATTTGTAAGCAGTTTGTTGAAGCAGACTTCCTGGGAGGGGCAGCCTTGGACTAGCTGCTAGTTGGAGAGCACAGGATTCACGCATGAAAAGCCCATGAAAACCAATATTATACTATTTTTGAAACAGGGCTTCCCATAAATGTTATTACCATACTACATACAATAATACATAATATAATAATATATATAGAATAATATATACATATATATATAGAATCGTTATGTTATATTAAATATATCTCGTTGAGAATAGCGAGTTTAGGGTTACAAAGCCATTTTTTTCCCCCGCAAAGAGCGAGTGAGAAATGAGGAGAGACAGGAAGTACCAGTGGCCGGGACAGTTCATGGGTTTGAGGGCGAAGACATCGTCCTCCACAGGGAAGGAGAACATGTTGTCACTGTAGTGCTGCCAGTGACCGGACGTCTCCCACAGCTTGCTGTTGTAGATGTTGGGCGAGGATACTTCCTGGAAGCCTCTCCTCCAGTACTCATCCTGAAAACAGAGAGACAGCAGAAGACCAATCGAGATGAACGGTATCCAAGGACACACACTACCTGGCAACCGCAACGGAGAAACCCAGTCACTGTGTCTCAAGGCTTCACGGCCTTGGCACAGCCAGTCATTATATATGGTTGATGAGTGGGCCGCCATCGGCGGACTTCCCCAGACCACTTACGAAAAAAGCTGAGTCATCCTCACGGTCTGAACATTAACCAACCAACTGCTCTGTCGGTGGGGCCCGGCAACAACACAGGAGACCGGATGTGCCGGGGCAACATTCATGTATAAATATACACCAGGGTGCGACCGATTCATCTCTTGGCTCATTCTCCCAACCCCTCCCTGCCTGAACAAACGGTAGCGAGATGACGTAAGCCGCACCTAGGTGTTTCTGGACAATTATTGGAGGGGCTGCTCATCTAGAGTGAGATATGGCCATGTCTCTGTACAGGAGTGTAGCGACAGGTTACTGTCTGATCATCCATTTGTTCTTGTGACTCTGTGCTTTGTGCTCTCTTAGCGGAGCCATTTCCCTCAAACGATTCGCTGGTGTGGGCCTCAACCATTAGACACAATGGCTGACAAAGGGCTGAACATGTTGTTGACTTTGAGCACTTTTCTAGAAAGATTGCTTTGGGTGACCACTTTTTTGAGGCAAAATATGGGACTTCAAAACATTTCTTCTTATTAATTCATATATTTTCATAGGCTTACACCTATTCTAACAACAGTACAGATCTTCATGAGAAAGAGACTGACTGGTAGGCCTATTTGCATAGCAATGACACACCTCTTTAGAGCACAATGATTGGCTCGTTGAGTGTGGATGGCCCAGTAGAGAACTCCTTTTGCCGGCACAAGAAATAACAATGTCTACCCACCGCTGTGCTCCACCAAAGGTGGTCACACTTAGAGGAAAACGGTTCCCGCGAATAATTATCAGGCAGGAATCTACCTTCTCAACGGACCATAATGGGCTCCTTTGTGATTGCACTGCACCGTGGCCATATCTACTTTGGACTGCCGCAAATTGGTCACCGCAAGAATGAGTCCAATCAGGGCTGCGGTGAAAAGGTAATAATGATTGTTGAAAAGAGGGAGAGGGAGCACACGTACCCTGATGAACTCAGTGAGGGTGTTATAGATGAAGGCACCGCGGGGAAGGAAAAAGCAGCTCCCAGGACTTAGGTCATGAAAGAAGAACAGCTCCTGGTCCTGCAGAGAGAGAGAGAGAGAGAGCGAGAGAGAGAGAGAGAGAGAGAGAGAGAAATTACTTCACAGGCTCTCCATGAAGTATAATAAGAAAAACCCAGTTGGACTTTATACTCCCTTGATTTATCTTGATATATAGCCTAAAATATATACTCAAATAAATATATATACACACAAAAGTACTTGCTAAACATCGAGACCATGGAGGAATGGCAGAGATTGCACCGCATATATGAATAACTCTTTATCCCCTAAACCCATCTGGTATTTGCAGTAGGCTGCATATAAATGATGGCTAGAGACAAATCATATTACCACAAATCAAGTATTCGAGTATTTCTACACCCAAGCTCCTCCGTACGCAGACCGAAGCATATGTAATGCAGAAGACGTCCACGGTATATTTCTATATCCAAGTACTTCCATACAAACAGGCCTATACGTAATGTCATGGAGAAGCTGCAGGGACACGGTGTCCCTGCCAGTTCACACCCGCTGGCTCCTATTAAACCGACAGGAGCCGGGAAATTCACTCTGGGGTGGAACATGGAGCTCTGCGTGCTAATCAGAGCCAAGCGTATGGCCCCCGAGAGAATAGGCCTGGGGAACCAGCTGGGGTGCTCAGATGACTCACAGATGTCACACACCCTGCCAGTTATAAGCGGGAGAACAGCGCCCTCAACTGGTGCAATTCACCAACACAAGCAGGTTTTTTTTTAGAACAGCGCCGAAAAAACAAACAAACTGTTGGAGGAATGTTTGAATTACATTTGCAGTGCTACATGGCTCCCAAACTAACGGAGCAGGACTGAGGCACAGGGGCAGCAATTAACACCTTGGCACTGAAATGAAACAACCACAACCACAACACAAGTTAGCCAATTGCTGTTTATGATTTGTTGAAATGAGTACTGTGTCATGCCATGTCACTTGCCATAGCTTATAACAAGCTGTTGTTCTTTTTAACTATAGAGTTTGGCTTTTTTTGTTTTACTGCATTTATATGGCACTTGTGGCCACTTTGTCAAAGCTCTTTGAAAATGAATACCTTACACATTCCTCCAGCAGTCGTCAGTAAATCACAAAATATTCTGGGGATTGGCAAGGAGTTGAGCATCTGACTCAGGGAGACCTCAACACATTTTTGCCAGGAGAATCCAACGATCAAACCAGCAAGGCTCCTGGCGACAGACAGCACGGACGGGACATAAGTGGTTTGCTGCAAAAGGTTACTCACTTTGCCGATCTTGCGATGGTCTCGGTTCTTGGCCTCCTCCTGGAAGTGTTCCCACTCCTTGAGCATCTTGGTGTCGGGGAAGGAGATCCCGTAGATCCTCTGGAGGGTCTCCATGTCCGAGCGGCCCTCCCAGTACGTGGAAGAGTTCTGGGTAGAATGCAACTCGTCAACACACTTTGTCATCTCTATCGTATTGACCTTAGAGTGCTTCTACTTAGAGTGCTTCTGCTTATAATCACAGATAAGTATGAAAATAAACAATACAAATATTATGTGGAAAGAAAGAGTGAAGAGTGAATACAATTACTTATAAATAAGGAATGCATAATACATACAATGTCTTATTTTAGGAGTGTGGGGAGCATGTGCACACTAGAGCGTGTATGTTTATTAAATACTAGATAAAGTAAATGAAAGGAAAAGAAAAGAAAGGAAATTGGACCTGGAGAACTGTAACTATATTTCCAGTTTATTTTGCCAAACAAAAAGTACTACATCACCGCATGATTGCTTTGCAAATATTGCTTTTTGAAAAGATTGTTCGGAAAATGGGAGCCCCTATCTTACAAAACTGAACAAGATTGCGACATGCATTGTATAAAAATGAAAACAAATCATGCCACTGTGCTCGATAGAGCCGACATAATCAGTCGAAGGAATGGCTCTACTTTCAGAAGCCTTTCACAACAGACCTTGTAGATCTTCATGGCTTTGATCTTGCCGGTGTGCCTCACATGGGGCCCTCTGCACAGGTCGATCAGGGGGCCGCATCTAAATGAGAAAAACACAAACGGCTGATGAAAGAGCTGGACAAACAAACCACAACGTGTGCCTTGCCTGTAGACGTGTGCCTTGCCTGTAGACCGTGGTGGTGGGGGTGGTGACCTTCTCGTTGAGAATACGGCACTTGAACTTGTTGTACTGAAAGAGAAAAGTCAATCACTTGGGAGAATAGACGCCCGCGGGCAATCAAACATTGTAAAATACTAAGTCTAAAAAGAGAAAATAAATATCTATTTGACATGAGTGCTGAGCACAAACGTGGCCAAATAAAAGATGAATGCAGACAGAGGCCATCATCAGTGACACAATACAAAAAAACTAACTGTAGTTTTCTAATTCATTCATTCATTTGTCGGATTTGAGCCTCTCGGATTTGAGCCTCTCTTGCCACAGTACTACATCTAAAGTATAAAGTATATACAAGAATATATTACATAATTTATTGAGCGTGGCTCTGCCCAGACTCCAGGCTCACCTTGAACATCTTCAGCAGGGTCTCCTTGCTGATCTCCAGCCTCTCAAAGGGCTGCTTGTCCTTCACGACAGCCTTGCACAGAGACTCCAGGGCTCCAAACTCTGTACTGGACACGCCGCTGGGAACGACAGAGAGGACCACACTCGTTCAAACGTCCAGTTCTCCAGTCTCGGTGCTCACGGCTGCCAAATCCTAATGTTATTTTTCTTTATGTGAAAGATAATGGCATTATACGAACGTCAATGTAATTGACGTTCATTCATCTTGAAATAACGGCTGAAATATTGAAAATCTTACAACTATAGCCTACAGGAAAATGTCTTCAACAACTCGTTTGATATTTTATAACTATAAAGGACAGACGGAATTCCCTGCATTTGCCATGTATAAAACCGGTCAATTAAAAAACTAAAAGTGAGTTGAATGCACACTCACGTCTGTCCATCGAGGTACATGTCGTAATAGAAGCCGTTCTCGATGGGAGGCCCGTAGCAGAGACAGCCTCCGTAGAATCGCTCCATCGCCTCCCCCAGGATGTGGGCACTCGAGTGCCAGTACACCTGACGACAAAACAATATGGGAAGTGTAAGACTCATATATATATATATATACACACACATTTCTGTTATGTATTCCCTCTTGTATATGCTAGTTCTTAAACACTGTCCGTCCACACTTAAACGGCAAAAACGTAATAGAAATATAAGTCCACACAGTAATGCAACACCAGTATTTTCAGATGTATCAATTTTCAGAAGAGACGGTGGTGGAGAACAGCGGTTCAGGGCGTACAGCAGGCCAAAACGGAGAATTTCTGGCATAGTGCAGACAGTAAACAGGATGCGATTACTTTGCTGTCACCCGGAGGTCAAAGCGAGGCCTCTTCGGACTAACAACGGTCGACCCGGAGACTGTGTGAGTGCGCACTTCTTAAGACCAAATACTCACAGCCTGAGCATCTTCGCTGTCGAAGCGCAGGATCTCCAGAGAGCAGTCGCCTTCCAGGGGTCGGTCCAGATCCCACAGCTCCCCGTTGACCCGCGAGATCACAGCGTTGTCGGCCAGGCCCTGACTGAGACACACACATCCATGTTAACACACCAGAGGGAACCTCGGTTACTGCCCAGCGGTGTAACCAGCGGACTCCACACTACCGTCCCAAACAGCCATCAACAGGGGAACGCTAAGGAGAGCAGCAGTCTATAGTTGGTAGTTCAAGCCTTGGCACTGGTTCAAAATGTACCCCTGAGAATATCGTTTCCGCATGGTTTAGATTATGACTGTTATTGTCCTGAATGGTTTCATTCAACTTGTCTTTACATGGCCGCTTTGGTTTCATGCGCCTATCTGACCATCCCTGGAGAGCTTTGTCATGAGACGGCGCTATACATAGCAAGTCAGATCACCGGCTACTAATTTAAACCAATGAGAGAAACAGCGATTGAAATAGCCAGTGCGTGTCAGCATGGTGTCCGTGCTCGGGTCGTTTGCGATGACTTTATGGGCTTACCCTACGTGACGTAGCTTAAAGCCTCATTTATAGTCGCCGAGCGTGAACCGTGCCAGCCTGTGTGAACCCAAAATGACATCGCCGTGGCCCTCTCGCAGGGTTCATATGACAATGTGTCACGTGTTGCGCATCTCCGCGAGAAGAGCGCGCAAACTGGTTACGGCAAAATGGCGAAAATAAAAACCACGGCCGTGCGTGGACTGCCCACGCACTTCACGAACGGTTCATCGGCGACTCTAAATTCCAAACACAGGGTGGTTAACGGCTCACCTGATCCCACAGGCCAGCTGGTAGGGGCTGGTGACCCAAGCCTGGCCCTCAACCTTGCGGCCGTCTGGCAGCACCACGGTGATGGGATGGCCGTCAGCGGCCCGCCGGGCCAGCAGGGCATCGCTCTCCTTCTTCAGCTCCTCGTAGAGACCCAGGCGCTCGGCGATGTAGGCGGGCGAGGGGCTCAACTGAGCAGTGAACAGCAGAGTGGTAGAGAATCAAGCTCACCGCATCACACCTACCGTGTCACCGGCTCACGTCTGCTTTATTCAAATACAATCTGAGGAACGCTGCACAGCTCTGGACTGCAACTTAGCAAAGGATTGTAATAATTAGCATGTTGGAAAATGGACTGCATTCCCTATATATCGGTTTTACCCCCGGTTTTTTAAACAATGAATGCCTCACATTCTCACTCACTTACACACACAAGCAACCTTTAGTGGCAAGCTGCCCTAACCCCTGAGCTAGGTCCTCTTATTTCACAAGGTTGGTCACATAGAGGCAACATGTCCTCCAGTGTCCTTAGTGTGGTTGATAACGGTAAACATGGCAGACACACTACCCTGTATTACAAAAGGCAAAACACACATTGTCCTGCATATAACAAAAAAATAGTATGCAATGCTTTGCTCGAATAACTTATAAGTAAGGAGATATAGGGCTATGGATGGGTAAGTATAGATACATGTAAATCAGGATGCTTCTGTAGTGTGCTTATTAGTCACCTCTTTCAGACCTGCATTACCCTGGCCCTTGTCCTGCTTCTTCTTCTCCTTCTTGTTCTTGTCACTTGGCTTTGACTCCGAGGACGTCGCCTGCAAGGAGCAGAGAAGGGGTTTTCACACATGGGCAGTGATGTCTTTCTAAAACAATACACAGTCATCACAACGGCATCACACACGTGTGTGTGACTTTAAGGCCGTGTGGCAGATCTATTCATGGTGGTCAGGCCCAGCTCGCCCACTTGTCAGTGCAGTGTTACTAATGTGTCACCCATCATGACGGTTATGATAAGGTGGCCGTCATCACAGCTACCTCGGTCTTTGCACGGCTGTTTGGTTCGGGGTTTTTGTTTTCCTCGGGGGTGACGGGGACTCCTTGCTCCGCCTGCAGACCTCGGCGGAGGTGCAGCAGCCGGTACTTCAGCTTCTCGTTCTCGCCCCGCAGCCTCTCCAGCTCCGGGGTCGCTGCACCATCAGCAGGGTACGTACCCCCAACGAGTCCATCGCGCAGATGCGTGATCTCCTTCGTGAGGAGCTGGATTTGCTTCTCCTGACAAGCTAAGCGTGTCGCCAAGCACTCCGCCATCTTTAAATCGCCCTCGTCTTTCGTCATGTTTGCGTGCTTGTTGAGTAATTGCGCCCCCGTCGGCCATGTGGTCAACGCAGTCCGTTGCACGTCCAAGGGGATGCTCTACCCCCCCCCCCCCCCCCCCCCCCCCCCCCCCCCCCCCCCCCCCCCCCCCCCCCCCCCCCCCCCCCCCCCCCCCCCCCCCCTTCCCCCCCCCCCCCCCCCCCCCCCCCCCCCCCTTCCCTCCCCCCCCTCCCCCCCCCCTCTCTCCCCTCCATCTCTCTACCCTCCATCTCTCTACCCTCCATCTCTCCATCTCTCTATCCTCCATCTCTCTACCCTCCATCTCTCTATCCTCTATCTCTCTACCCTC
>OOFB01009814.1:2401-14189 GCA_900323305.1 Trachyrincus murrayi | reverse complement strand
GAGAAGGAGGAGTGGAAGAGAGCAGAGAAAGACAACTAAAGACAGTCGGGGGGGAGAGAGCAAGATTAACACACGGTCCGGCCGGAAGGTGGGAGGGAGGGGGGAGGAAAGTGGGAGGGAGGGAGGGGGCTGGCTGGTTGGGAGGAAGGTGGGAGGGAGGGGGGAGGGAGGTGGGAGGGGGGGGGGTGGGGGTTGGGAGGGGGGGGGGAGGGAGGGGGAGGAGGAAGGGGGGAGGGAGGGAGGGGGGACGAAGGTGGGAGGTATAGGGAACGGTGCTGCAGCTTTTTTTTTTCTTCTGAGGGATATAAGTGATTAATGTTGTTTAGACGTGTGTGTGTCCATGGGCCAGAGGGTCCGGTCTAACACTGGGACCAGGGGTCAGTGTGTTTAGACGTGTGTGTGTCCATGGGCCAGAGGGTCCGGTCTAACACTGGGACCAGGGGTCAGTGTGTTTAGACGTGTGTGTGTCCATGGGCCAGAGGGTCCGGTCTAACACTGGGACCAGGGGTCAGTGTGTTTAGACGTGTGTGTGTGTCCATGGGCCAGAGGGTCCGGTCTAACACTGGGACCAGGGGTCAGTGTGTTTAGACGTGTGTGCGTCCATGGGCCAGAGGGTCCGGTCTAACACTGGGACCAGGGGTCAGTGTGTTTAGACGTGTGTGCGTCCATGGGCCAGAGGGTCCGGTCTAACACTGGGACCAGGGGTCAGTGTGTTTAGACGTGTGTGTGTCCATGGGCCAGAGGGTCCGGTCTAACACTGGGACCAGGGGTCAGTGTAACGTCTGGGTCGAGTCAGATGATTCAGTGCAGTGCTCCAGTTGAAGGTCATGTGTCATACATGTGTTACAAAGGTGCGTGTGTGTGATAATGTAATGAAACCTTAAAGCGTGAAGGAAAAGAAGCAAGAAAGAAAGAAAAAGAAAGAAGGAACAAACTAATGTAAGAACGTAAGAGCAAAAGCAAGATAGAAAGAAAAAAAGAAAAAGAAAGAACGAAAAAAAGAAAGAAAGAAAGAAAAGAGGTCTGGAACCAATCATCCCTACCTGAAGGCTCCAGGCGACCCTCAACTGAGCGTGCTGTTTAGTGTCATCAGCACAACCCTGTTTCATACAGTCTATGATACTCACACACACACACACACACACACACACACACACACACCGTCCAGTGGACACCTGGCCTTGACTCTCAAGTACATCAAGTGCACTTCATGTAAATAGGTTTATATCATGTTAATCACATGATATATATACTGTATATATCATGTTAATCACATGATATATATATACTGTATATATATATATATCTCATGTGATTAACATGATATATATTTATATCATGTGTAATCACATGATATAAATATATATCATGTTAATCACATGAGATAATATAAATATATATATTTATATCTATATATATATATTTATATCATGTTTTATGCACACATCAATGGAGGATGGAGTTACCCGTAACATTGTCTCTTGTACTTCCCTATGTATTCTTTTATCTTGCCAGTAGAAGTCCCAAACAAATTATCTACACATTATATGAAATTATTAAGTTATCAATAATGACATTTTTCACTGCTTTTATTAGTATTCAAAATATGATCAATAACATAATAAAATAAAAACTCCTGGAGACGCTGGTCCAGAAAACAATATTTACAGGCACTATTTTTCAGTTCATAGTAACTTTAATATCAATTATTTCAAAAAAATGTATATTCTAGCTCAGCTCTTGATTCATTTTCAAGTTTCTTATTTGTCACAGACACGGTTTTATGGGTAGGCTACAACCTGCAGTGAAATGCATGTAGACCTATGATTATGTAGGCTCTATTGATTATTACAAAATAATCAATTCATATAAATAGCAATATAAGATAGTGATTAGCTACAATATAGCTATAATTAGCTATAATATAGCTATAATTATAATAATATAATAATTATAATAATATAATAATTATAATAATCCAAGACGTCCCTACTTCCGCTAGAGCAACTTCCGGATCCTGTTTGTTGTTAGTGTTTATCAGCTGTTGTTGCTGCAGTTGTACAGCAGCTACTTATCTTTATAAGTAGGCGTAATAATTCGCTTTCAATGTTTGGTTATTTTACAAAATATCCAAACATAACTACATTTACATGAAACGTGACGACGTTGTGTCAGTCGGTTAGTTCCAGTATGAGGCGCAGCTAACTGCTAACTGCTAACCAACATGTCAGACTGCGCTGTGTTCAAATGTAATCCAGAACCAGGAACATCTTTTCACTATTTACCCAAGGACCCCGTCCAGAAGCAGAAGTGGTTAGATTTCATTTATAAACGCCGTGTCGACGTGTCTGACAGCACGGAGGGGGTGCGTGTCTGCAGTGCTCACTTTAGCAACGACAGCTTCCAGAACTTCATGCAGAAAGCGATGGGTTTTGCAAAAAAGTTGATTTTGAAACACGATGCTGTTCCGACCATCTATCCAGACAGCCAACATGTAAGTGTTGTATTAAATGTATTGTTATTTTATTGCTGTCTACATCCGTGTGTATTAGCAACCGCTTAACGCCATGCAGGTTGGCCCTATATTCTTCATGGTCTCATGACTAACATGACTGTTCAGTGTTCGTTGATTTAGTTGATCAAGGAAAAGGGTGTGTTTTGGACTTGATGTGTATTGTATTGTTATTGTATCCATGAAAGGATTAGAGGGCAAAACACAACATCAGACAAACTGGGAGCGGACGTCAGAAAACGAGAAATGACCAACTAACCAAAGTCTACATTGTTCAAATCTCTGTTTGTACAGGGAGGTGCAGTTTCACTTTCTAGAAGAACAGACGTGGCCTGTCAGTCCCACGCAGTGTGTGGACGTGAGGTCGGCCTGCAGTGCTGTGCTGTTAGGAGCGTGCGCACGGTGGGCACCCAGTTGTCAGAGGGAACTCTGAAGCACAGAAGAAGCCACGGTGGGTCTACCTATAATTATATTGCATTACATTTGTTTTAGTCATAGGCTGAGAACAACCAATATGGGAGTAGCTACCAAAATGTTTATGTTCACCACAGCAGTTTACAGAATTACTCGCTTGCTTCTTTCACAAGATTAAAAATAATTTCTAAGATGCATCTAAATCAGAAGGTGACGTTAGGGTTAACCCATCTGTCTGTCTTTATTCCTTGTATTTATTTATATTCTGTAAAGCACATTGTATTGCTGTGTGTGACAGGTGTCCAAACGAGGCTAACCATGAAGGAGGTCGGCAGGGAGCCGCCTCTACCGGATCACCATCCTTACCAAGAGTCCCTGAGTGACCCAGAAAGCCCCTCAGATGCCCCCAGTGACGCCATCTCGGAGGAGTCGGGCATCGCTGAGTATGCCTTCCAACCTTTCTAACTGTAAACCTATTAGCGTACGGCGATATCCATTTTTTAGAACCGTTAAAACCTCTCCCCAAAACATTGCGGTTTACGGTTCAACCGTAAAAAAACAACAACTTGTTTCTCTCCGACACAGAGAATAAACCTTAACCTTAATCTTATTCTACTCTGAATGTCTGCAATCCGATTTTTTCATTCACAGACTGGGGCGTTGCATTTTTTTTAACTAGCTCACTCGCGGTGATGGCGCTAGCTGGCATTTTAGCGCCGTCACTATCATAGACTCCTCGTGCTCAAGCACATCCCTCTGATTGGCTGACGTCAGATCAAAGTCTCTAGCCTCACATGACAGCAGCGGACGGTAAGCACGACCCCAGATCAGTGTGGATTTTTTTTTAACTTAGAGCGCTTATAACGGGAGACATCTTTTGAGATGGTATTGATATGGACACGTCATAATTCTATACAACCGTGGTACACCCTAACCCTAACCCAACCCTAAAACCTCTAGTGGTTAAAATGTTTGACAAGGTCCTGGGTTTGAATCCCAATGTCCTCAGTCTACCTGTAGGTGTCCTTGAGCAAGATGCCTAACCCCTACCTGCTCCTATAGTCAGTGTCTTTATCTGGCCTTTATTTGTGCTCTGGTGACCTTTTAGTATATCTGCTGACGTAAGTTGAAGGAGAAGTGTTTCCAGGAACTGGTGTGGAGAAGATAAATCTGTGATGTGTTGCTTCCTCCGCAGGTCGACCAGCGACGTCTCCAAGTACGTCGTTTACGACAGCAGTTTGCTAAGACTGCTGGACCGCTGCCCCACCTGCAGCCACGAATGTCAGGTGAACACCCGTGTCAAGGGCTCCTTCCTGTCTGTCCACCAGCAGTGCCGGCACTGTGACTTCAGCATCCAGCACTCTGAAGGACATCTGGACTGAGGACCTAGGGGAGGCCCGCCACACCCGGTCACAGGGGATCATGCAGATGGAGTTAGAGGTGGAGTTTTGCCTACCCTTGCAGTTACAGGTTGAGCCCGGCGTGATAATAATAATAATAATGATAGTAGTGATAGTAGGGGTATAGCTGTCAGGGTCTCCTTGTTCAGGAGAACACGGAGAACTCATCGGATACATAACTTCAGGTCGTTGTTTTGCTAACTGTTGTATTTTACACACATTTTTCCTCTACACCCAGCCTGCATTTTTATTCTGCGTTTTCAAGTTCAAGGTGTTTATTTGTCACATACATACACGGGGTGTGCAGTGAAATGAAAGTGAAAGCCGCTACAGGTCAGCAAACGGTCAAATCAAGTCATCACAACAGATTCAGCTGAGAAGGAAATGATGTTTGTAATCCAAGTTCCTGTTTTGTCTACTGGGGATCTATAAGGTCTCTAAGACCAGTGTGATCCTATTGGTCTACTGGTGATCTATAAGGTCTCTAAGACCAGTGTGTTCCTATTCGTCTTCTGGGTGATCTATAAGGTCTCTAAGACCAGTGTGATCCTATTGGTCTACTGGGTGATCTATAAGGTCTCTAAGATCTATAAATTCAAGTTCATTGTCTATACGTTGACTCTCATATTGGTTTGATTTGGTGTTTAGGTAACGCCTCCAGGTCATCAGCCTCATCTCCTGGGTGGATGTGTGCTGTAACAGCAGTCTTAAGAACATCATTCTGCCTTATAAAAGCTCCGAGGTCTTCACACGCCGGTCGACTTCTCTCCGACACCTCTTTGGCAATTCACTGTTGGTGCACTTCTATCGATTGTTTTCCGAATATGCTGAATTAGTTTAGTTTTTTTCCATGCGCTGATTGTAATAATGCAGCCGCTCTGTAGCGTGATCATGTGATCACACGATACGCGGCTCTACCCTCCCTACCCTGAGTTTATATTTTATTATATTACTAAGTTATTATTGAACCTTTTGGTCCTTTGTCGTCCTGTGATCCTCAAACTCTTAATTTATGATCGTCAGGAACTCTTATTGCTTTGTATCTATTTGTGAGTTCAAAATAAAAGTATCTTAACATGTTTCAAAATAAAAGTATCTTAACATGTTTCTACATTGCTTTGGGTTCGTTGTTTCTGTGAGTGTGAGCTTAAAACTAAATAATATATATAATAATCCACATATATATAATATAATATATAATAATCCACATATATATAATATAATATATAAAATAATCCACAACATATCTTGAATTGTCAGGGCCTTTCTCCCCAGGGTGAAAAAGGACACGTATTATTTTAATCAGCATGGAATTTCAACAAGAGACTTAAAAATATCAAGGACAGTCCTGCAAAACATGACATATTAATGTAATCATGGACCAGGCAGGGTTAGGGTTAGTATATTGGTTGGTGTGTGTCTACGGTGGGGGTGTATGAGGAGATTAACTGCACCATACATCCGTCAACACCTTTCTCCTCCTTGTCTGCACTCAGTCTCTTTGCAAATGTGTGTGTGTGCGTGGTACCCGTTTTCCATACAACTCACTGGCCTGCTTTGCCTCTATCGGCACAAACACGCAACACGTGTGTCTGTGCCGACAGAGGCAAAGCAGTGGCCGATTGTAGATCATGGATGCTCTTTGTTCTTAGCATGTGGGTCACATGACAAAGGAGCTACATTGGGAAAACACATGTTGCCACGGTGATAACCTCACATGTAAATGAATGTATATAGATGGGGGTGGTAATGGACAGATTAAAGGAACGAAAACTACAGAGGGGAAACGAGAAGTAGCTGTCACTGGCCCTAACCAACCCTAACCCTAACCCTCACTGGCCCTAACTAACCCTAACCATAACCCATCTCCCAACACTTCCCCCCCCCACACCCTAACTAACCCTAACCCTAACTCTAACCCTAACTAACCTTAACCCTAACTAACCCTAACCCATCTCCCAACACTTCCCCCCCCCACACCCTAACTAACCTTAACCCTAATTAACCCTAACCCATCTCCCAACACTTCACCCCCCACCCTAACTATGTCTCCCTCAACTACCTCGACTGTAAATAATGTTTTATTTTTTTTTATTTTTTTTTATTTACATGTTTACTCTTATTGTGTATATTGACACACTTTCTGTACATGTTTACAGAAAGTATAATTTGTATGCTGATTTTTATTTTCTTGTCTCTTTTGAATGATTACTGTCCTGCCTCTGGATCAGACACTTTATTTGTGTAGTGCATCATTAGACATCACACTTTAAAAATATATACTTAAAAATACAAATATAGTAGGACAGATGCACAGATCACCTTATGTACATCCTTCTCATTCATACTCAACTCATAACATAACCCCCAGAGAGGGTTAGGGTTCATAACCTCCAGAGAGGTTATGATTCATAACCTGGCTGCATCATAACCTCTCTGGAGGTTATGATTCATAACTCATCATATGATTCAATTAGGTGTCTAACGATGAGACCCACCGCTCCACCACCCTGTAGCACGAGCAGCAGCAACAGCAGGGAGTCAACAGTAAGACGTTCTGGAGCTGTCGGTCATGACCTGTATGTTGTTTACCAGCTGTGGATCAGGTATGGGAGAAGTTAACCAGCACCATGTGTTTTGTTTACGGGGATCATGATAGTAGGAGATATATGCGTATGAATGAACACACACACACACACATAGACACGCATATATCAAGGCCATAAAACCTACAATCATTCTAAGATGTCTGTCTGTCTGTCAACTCTTATACTCATCATGTTACTTCCAGCGGAGCGACCTTTCAACCTTGGCGCCATGGCAACACCCCGCAGCCTTGCTCCCGAGGCCTGCGGGACCCTGGGAAGGTGAAGGCACGAGAGATGTGATTGGCTGATGAAAGAGAGGGGTGGAATCACAGGGCACGAGCCGAGGAATCCTCGACGGATTAGATGACAGTAGGGAAACACACACCTGCGTGCATGCACATATACACACACATTCACAGGCTTTCCAACACAAGTGCAAAAACACACCAGTTACAAACTCCACAACAATGCAATATAGTAATATAATATATATTATAATATAGTAATATCATATATATTATAATAGAGTACTATAATATATATTATAATATAGTAATATAATATATATTACAATACATAATATACATTATAATATACTACTATAATATATATTATAATATAGTAATATCATATATATTATAATATAGTACTATAATATATATTATAATATAGTAATATCATATATATTATAATATAGTAATATAAACTGCTTGATTTTCCACCATGATAATATCTCTTAGAAGCTTCAGTCTGTGACCAGAGGCACACAAACTGGGATTCCTTTAGTTGTGGGTATTAAATAACATTGCACTCTTTTAAGACCACCAGACCCTGGAGCTAGCAAGGCTCCCGGTCGATCCCTGACTTACATATATAGACACATAATTACGTTTCCAGAAACATCTGAAACCCACAAAGTGACAAACGTTGGCGTCTAATTCACTTTGTCTTGTTGGATCTCCAGGCGCCCTCTCTGGTGTTCGTGAACATTCTCGTTTGAGGTATATTTGATTTGCAGCAGCTCTGTTGATGACCAATACTTCGCAGCACACACACACACACACACACAGTTAACTTATTTCATATCCTGGGGTATGAAATGATATCAACCTAACTAATAAAAAAATAATAAGCAAAAGAAAAAGAGAGAGAGGGTAAACACATTTACTCTTTGTCTCTCCGATGGCGTGGAGCTGAAGAAACGGCTTCTCTCTGATGCCGGGAGAACTGAGACTTGTCTGCTCATCATAACTCGTGTGTATCAGCTTGCGACTTAACGGGGTGTGTGAACAAAAGAAGTTAAAACGTAAAATGCCTCCTTCCTATGGTCATCTATAACAAACAATATTAATACGGTTTTCTATGTTGATTTAGATTTTCATTCATCTTTTAAAATGTCATGCCATATGTGTTGTAAAAACTACTGTTTTTCAGTGTTATCATCTGTATCTTTGTGTTAGTTCCTCATTCTATCAGTCAATACATAGAGGGTCAAAGTACTGACAACTTCTCATGTCATGTTACATCTGTTCACGGCTATCACTGACACAACCCCACACAAACTTATTCACACTCACATCAAAATGCACCAGTCCTCCTTTCCCTGCCAAGCCAACATTGGAATCGTATCAGCTCAACATAAATGTATTGTCCGCTATGTGTGCAGATATAACACATGCATTATGCAGAAACAGACACACATGCACACACACATGCACACACACATGTGTGGACCGCAGGAGCCAGGCAGAGAAGTATCCTCTGGACGCCAGTAAATCCAGACCAGCTTCAACGAGCGTCTGATCCACTTGATGATTGCACGGCTAGCCAGACCGATCTGTGCACTGTGTAGGTCTGACAGTATAACACAATGGAAACACTGCAGGGTCACATCAATTAGAACTATGTGATGATATTAGTATGAATCACATAATAGTAACATGTGTCGCTTAGCTTATTGTCAAAACCATATTCGTAGTCGGTGCCTGTGATGGAAATTTCAATAATAAAGATCTCGGCAAACAAGAAAGTGTCTTTCAGAGTTTGTTAGTATACATTTGCAAATGGGTACAAACAACCTGCAACAGAGTTTCAGATCGAGAGAGCAACTTGTCCCTGAATCAGTTTCTATACAGGAGACTTCTTACTGCTTTCAGTTTTCATACACAGAAGGCTGTTCTTGCATATATGCTCCAAGTCAGCCTCAATATGCTCACAGGTGGCGATACAGAATATAATATTACTATTATATTAATAATATGACAGAATATAATACAGAATATAATATTCACTTGTTACAGAATATATTCACTTGTTACAGAATATATTCACCTGTTACAGAATATAATATTACTATTATATTAATAATATGACAGAATATAATACAGAATATAATATTCACTTGATAAGAACACAGGTGGTTACCCAAGACTATAAGGAGAACTCTTCCACCACAAGGTTAGTGTTAGGGGTTAGGGTTAGGGTAGAGGGGCCTAGTAGCAGTGTGTGGTTAGGGTTAGTGTAGTGGGACTAGTAGCAGTGTGTGGTTGGGGTTAAGGTTAGGGTTAGGCCATCCTATCAGGAAGGATCCTTCTGTAGCGATGGGTGTGTCTCTTGATCTTTATTCCACATCTTGAGGTCATTTGCTGTAACATATGTTGTGATGAACACATCCTCCCCAAGACAACTGTGATTAGACACTGGCTGCAAACTAAAACTTCTAAAATGGACGTGTGTTTTCAGTTAAGTCACATCAAGTCCATTCATCCTAAGGTACAGGAGGGTTGAGGTATTTAACCCAGCATGTTAGCCACTCCTCAGAGATTTAAACATCTCTATAATCATTCTTAGACGCCTGAGGCTTAAGACCCCCACATCGGAATTCTTATTCCATATGGGTGGGATTTTTGTTTGGAGACCGGGAGCAAATCATCACCTCCAATCAGAAACCTGAGCTCACGGTCCCAGCGGCTCATTGGCTGGAGTTCTTTCGCCAGAGAACATTCTAGAATGTCTAAAAGGATTGGAGCTATGAGCAATAGATGCACATTATAGATTCAGATTTACAAATTAATTAATGAATACATCAATGAATTGATTTTAGAGGTTGTTGTTTTAGGTTGCTCTAAAATCAAAAACGTTGTAAAGGTTCAGAGGACTTTAATGAGATCATCTAGTGGGAAGATTTCTTCACAGTTTTCTCTGAAAGTATGAAGAGCCAGATGCCTATCTCTCTCTTACCGGCATCCCCAAGGAAACAACCAAGGTATCGATTAGCCCTAACCCTAACCCTACTAACCCTAACCCTACTAACCCTAACCCTAGCCCACATCACAGAGATGAGAACAGAGCCAAACAAACGCTTTGCATGTCATAAACATGAATGTTTGCTATGAGCTAACGTAGGGCAAACAGGCCAAGTAATCTTCTTTAATAATTTCAAGAATGTTCTGTGTATAAGTGTACATTTATTTGAGTTTTTAAACATATTCACTCAATTCAAATGTGAAAAACACATCTTTGACCAGAGATGGTTTTCCATCTGTTCCATTCCGTCATCCTCCTCTTCTTCCTTTCCTCTTCTGTCCATCTTATCTTCCTGCTCTTCTTACTTTTTCACCTCCGTTCACGTGTGTGTGGAGGGGCTCACTTGTTATGCATAACCTTGTCCGCTATGCGTTGGTCAACCCTTAGAAGTACAGTCCTGAACTCCTGAACTTTAGGTTTAGGTTGATGAGGTTTAGGATGACACATGGAGATTCCACGTAGATGTGTGAAAGTCTGCAGACAAGTTGTCTTGATAGTTTGAGCTTCCTATTTCAATATTAACCAATTTCACTGATTTCATTTACCACCATATTACTAGGGTGGTATAGTTGCTTTCGTAATTTATGCTTTCATTTTTACTTTCATTATATCAAATGACTCAATGATTCTGTGAATTGTTATTCTATCTACTTACTCTTGTTGTTTTAATCTTGTTGGCTTCGTTTGATGTCTGTTTGTCTCGTCGGTCTCTGCTGCCCTCTCGTGGCGGTTTAATAAAACTTGTTAAATCACATCTATGTTACAGAGCTCGACCAGAAGATGTCACAAGTCTAAAGCCAAAGATCAGAAATACGACAGTTTGGGTAGTTTAGTTTGGGCAGCATTTTGCACTATTCGTTTGACTATAGGTGTTAAAACCGGGACCATTTCACTTAAAACCATGTGGACTCATTCTAAACTCACCTAATGTTCATTGTTATATAACTTATTATTTTAGTTATATTAATAACTACATTACTTAGCCTGATGCAGAAAATTGATCTGGTCAAACTGCAAACGTCATACACTTGCATCTTCTCAACATCTCTTGATCTCTGTGACATCTTCCTTCCATGAGCCCTGACTCCTGGCTGCAGAGTGGGCCGTGAGGAATAGAGGAAGACTTAACTGTGAGCTGCAGTCTCTCCAGTAGCCAGGCACTTCATCAAGGTGCTGATAGGAGAACAGAACAATAGATGCATTACGAGAGCGAGAGAGGGAGGGAGGGAGGGAGAGAGAAAGAGAAAGGGAGGGAGGGAGGGAGGGAGAGAGAGGGGGAGGGGGAGGGAGGGAGAGGGAGAGAGGGGGGGGGGGGGGGGGGGGAGGTGGGGGGGGGGGGAGAGAGAGAGGGGGAGGGAGGGGGGGGGGGGGGGGAGGGAGGGGGGGGGGGGGGGGGGGGGGGGGGGGGGAGGGGAAGGGGGGGGGGGGGGGAGGAAGAGGGGGGGGGGGGGGGGGAGGGAGGGAGGGGGGGGGGGGGGGGGGGGGGGGGGGGGGGGGGGGAGAGGGGGGAGGGGGGAGAGGGGGGGAGGGGGGAGAGGAGAGAGAGGAGGAGAGGAGGAGAGGAGAGA
>OOFB01009809.1:14607-30803 GCA_900323305.1 Trachyrincus murrayi | reverse complement strand
CACGTTTAGACACTCGACACGTTTCATATTAATAAAGTGTGTGTGTGTGTGTGTGTGTGTGTGTGTGTGTGTGTGTGTGTGTGTGTGTGTGTGTGTGTGTGTGTGTGTGTGTGTGTGTGTGTGTGTGTGTGTGTGTGTATGTGTGTGTGTGTGTGTGTGTACTTGTGTGTGTGCACGTGTACGGGTGTGTGTGTGTGTGTATGGGTGTTTTGGGTGTACCCACCGTTAGCATCAACAGCGGCTGACCGATGTTTCATTAAGAGCACACTGATGCAGAATGCTTGAGGTGTCAGAGCTGCAGTGTGTGGTAATTAATAAGAGGGGGGGGGGGGTCAGGGCTTAAGTGCGTTACCACAGACGAGCCAGCGAGACCTATGAAGATTTTAGCAGCACCAGATGTCTGTGAATGTGTGTGAACCAAGCAGGGTCCCCATATTTGCGGTGCAGACCAGACATTGATAGACTTAGATGCGTTTTTTAACATTTTGATTTAATAAATAGACATTTTATTTTCACCAGGTAATGATTTCTTGATTTTATAAAAGGTTCTGTGGTATTTTATTTTGTAAAAAAGAAATTATTAAATCCATAATGGTAATAAAAATGAAAAAAATAAAATACAAAATTAACAGTATTGGTTTTAAAGTATAATTGCTGTAATGAATTCGTCAGGAGGAATTAGTTACTTATTTTATTGTGCAACAAATGGTCAGAAAGCAAAGTGTATTCAAGCTTTCAGAGTCGAGAGTTAAACATGAAACATGGATTGCTGGATTGCTCTGTTCATATTGTTTTTGTTCAGTTATAGTTTACTCAACCTGGCATTAACTATATAGACAAAGGCATGTTTTTGTCTGTAGCCTACAGTTAATTCCGTGCCATTTCAGTTTTGGGATATTTTTATTTTTTATTTTAAGAATAGTATAACTGACAGGGAAATGCCAGAGTAGTCATTAGAGATATCAGTTAGTAGTCATGATAGTTGGTGCTTAGGTCACCCAGAGCAACAGAATCTCCAACTTCTACGTCATATTGCTTCTTTCTGAAGACACGTAGATAATGTGGATTGTGAATGCAGGCAAAATTAGGGCACATTGTTCATTGAGTAAATTAATTAACAATCAGCTAAATTAATTAAAATGTCAACTAAATGTAATTTTTAAAAGCAGAAAAAACTGTTGGCAAATGCATTAACCTAATGGGGCCTGGGTGAATTTTAGTGCAGGTTTCTAATGTAAAATATACTGTAGCTTAATTCGTTTTCTTTCTTGTCTATAATTTAGTGAAATTCATTGTTTTGATTCAAATTAACCTCCCTTTATTTTCCCTTTTCTTTTTTGACGGTTTGATAAAATAGTCCACAGCTACGGTTGTATTTGAATTGTTGTAACTGTAGCGCCCCCAAGTGATCAATCCTTGCAACATAAACTTCTACCACAATACATACATTAGTTAGGCTTCTCCACAACAACAGAGATTTAGAGACATTTTATTTGTAATATGAACTATAGTAAAGGCTGTGCCTATACAATTGTGTCATTATCGTTATTATAGTGGAATAAAATTAACGAGATTATTTTATTGTCTTTTTTTATATTGTTTATTTGACTACATTTTGCTAAGCAGACATTAAATATATTGATATTAAATCAAATAACAATCAATGAACAACTAATAATAATAATAATACTTGTTTCTTCCAGGTATATCCAGCTGAATGGGGAGAAACTCCTCATGTTGGACAACGGGACGCTTCCAGAGCTGAGGCCGGTGACTCTGAGGGCCGGACGCACGGTCGTCATGCCTCCCTTGTCTATAGGCTTCTACGTCATCAGAAACATCAACGCCTACGCCTGCCGGAGATAGTGTTCACCTGTTTGTTCATTTTCAATATGAGCCTGACTAAATACATTTTCCAACATACGTTCGTCAACCCTAATCCCTTCTACACATGGATGGACCTATCCCATAATAATACCACTGGCGTTCATTGGTCTTAGTTACATATTTATTATATTTGAACCAAAAGTTCCTAATATAACACATAACTCTGTATATCTCTATCTGCCTACAGTTTGTTTTTAATAAGTACAAATAGCCCGGTCTATGCCTGATGTTTAACAAAAGACTTTCCCTTCACACAGAATAAGGGTTGCACTGAACTGTTTAAATTGCTTTCCTTAGCATTTCCTTATAAGACTTGTTCTTGTGTTGTTTGGTATCTTGGGTCTTAAGTAACAGTCAATGTCAAAGCAAGCCACATCGTTATATCATTAAGCGAAGCTAAGCTATAATTAAGCTATTAGCTAATGAAGCTACATTTTCCATGCTAAAAACAAGCATGAGTCCCATGTATTTCTGCAAAGGTCATCAGAATTTTCTTTCATATTTTGCGCAATACAAAAAAAACATTAAGTGTGTGTGTGTGTGTGTGGGGGTAAGCCTTGGACTGTGTGTGTGTGTGTGTGTGTGTGTGTGTGTGTGTGTGTGTGTGTGTGTGTGTGTGTGTGGTTGGATAAGCATAACGCTACTGATTGGCCCTTGCGTGGCATGTAATCCATGTTTTAAACTTCTCCTTGAGACAGCTCTGTTTCCTCTACAGGTCTTGTATTTAATGGCCTTACGGGATCTTCTTGTACATGTTCTTGTTGTAAATATCGCCTTCCTTTAATGTTATTTAAAGTGCCAAGTCGGAGGCAGGATTGTGTCACAGGGTTAGGTTAGGGTCAGGGTGATGAAAACGCAGGCCCATGATATCTCTGTGGGGCAGGGATACCCAGTATGTCAGGTACTTTCATAACATATCTAATGGTATTCTTATGCTGCTAGCTTTCTCCAAGAACACACACGTTATTATATTTGTGTTTATCATTTTGTACAGATTGTCGTTCAGCCATGATATCCGTTTATTATATTAAATAATGTACATAAAGAACCGTTAAGCAGATACAAGATGCGTGTGTCTGATATGTGTCTTATTTACAAATATACACTTAACTTATATGAATACATCACTTGTTTTGCGGTCGGGTTAAATGCCTTTTCTTGTTGATGACTCAGAGAAGGGCGTGTAGCACCGGACCGGGCTCCTCCGAGCCCCGGACCGGGCTCCTCCGAGCCCCGGACCGGGTTCCTCCGAGCCCAGAGCTTAAAAGGCACATTTGATCTGATTTAGGTCTCCATTGGTGTGACAGTTTGTGTTAAGACGGAGGGCTAACAGACACGGGACCTTTCGCTGTGCCAAGGAGAAACACAGTCTGACAGCTGCGTTTACTTTATTTTTTAACGTGATTGCCTTATTTTCGGGGGAGTGGGGGAGGAAGCGAGTGGGGGAGGAAGCGAGTGGGGGTCTTTACTTCAAGTGGTTAAGAACACGGAGACTTCACTGCCATGCTTGTCGTACGTGAGATGAAAAAGCAGCAGGGGCTAAGGGTTAATAATTCGGTGCCTGAATGTGTTAAATATTACTATAATTAATATTAGCTGGAGTTGTTGATATTTTCTTTTTTTTCCGAGAACATTATTTTCTATTGTGTAAAGTGTGATTGTATATGATATCATTTTGTGATGTAAAAGAATTGTTTACAGTGACAATAAAAAAAAGAAGTTTGTATTGAAGCGACATGAGTTCATTGAGTGTATTAATAATGGACCGGGGCGCACACACTATCCAGATCACAACCAATAGGAACATACCAGGTGGTACATCCTGCCGGGTGGTAGGCTGGCAGGATGTGATGCTGCCACCCAGGAAGGAAGTGGCATTCAGGAGCCGAGTAACTCAGACCAGACACCCACGTGCTGCCGCTTCAGTGGGTGTTCGGTACGGCTTTAAAAAGTGCTGATCAATTGAAAATATCTGATATTTACGGGCCGCAGATCAGCTGTAACAATGTCAAATAAAAAGAGATTTAGTGCCTCGCCCCACGACTGATCCAGCAGGCCGAGCTTCTGATGGAGGCTCCTCTGAACTTCATGCCAGTACGTGTTCTCCAGTTGCCAGATAACCTGGAAGGCACGTTCTGAAAATGAAGTTGTAACTCAGGTCAACTCACCGGTCGGGGCGTGGACCTCTCGTGTGTTGTGTTGCTCGTTGTTGCGCTCCGATAAACCCTCACGTATCTAAAATACGCTTCTGGAAGAAATTACTATGTTCGTGTTCGCGTCTTGGTCGATTCCCACCACGTAGGCCTTGAAAATCTATTTTATTGTGTGGTGGAGGTGAGTTCAGGGCTTTGTAGAGAAATGTGTGAGTGAGGGGAAGAGGGGGTGTGATTTATACGTGCACCTGAGCACAAAAGAGTGGAGAAATGGAACACAAGGAACCTATAAATACTGTCTGGAGGAGCGTCTCCCGTTCTGCATGTAGTCTATAAAACCTGTCACCGGCTTAACTCTATACTCGCATCCTATTGGCTGTCGGACCGGACCACTTGGGTTATGGACGATCCTAACCTTACTTTGTACCCCAACATTATACCCACACGCACACACACACGCGCACACACACGCACTATCTCTCCCTCTCACATAATAATGCATGTTTTCACTCTTTAACCCCACTCCTCTCTCCCTCACACATGCATGCAAAACTATACCCCCCCCCCCCCACATACACACACACACACACACACACACACACACACCCAATCTCATCTCAGGCCCCTCTTTTCCCGCACATTAATAGACTGCCCTAATGTCAGCCGACCACACGGTCACACAGACACACACTATGTGTTACACGTTGGGGCCCCAGATGTGCAGGCATCTGGAATCGGGGTCTTGTTTTTTCTTGAGTGCTGTCCTGTCACTGCATGAGGCTCCCGTTGATAGGAAACATGAGGATGGAGTCCTCCACATCTCAGGCTTGTTTCCTTGTTGTTGCCCAGACAGGGTGAACCTGGCCCAGAGACGACTGCTATGTGAGGATATGTGGTCAGGTAGAGTAGAGTCTGCCCTAGACTGAACTGGCTGCTCATTGGTCCAGAGATATGTAACACACAACCATTGAGGCTTTGAAGGTTGTTGTTGTGTTGTGTTTTTTTTTTTTTACGTTGAACGGGACTATATTTAAGTTTCCTGGCAGTGAGTCGTTTTAATGGCCTTCAAGAACTGTGATCCAAAACATGTACCTTGAATCGCATTATCGTTTAAAATTTAATTTACGAGAAAAGCTTTTGCATAAACAGTGGTGACCTTCGACTCTTTGTTGGCTTGTAGCATCCGCCAGATCCGAGAGCCAAGCTAAGATGCTTGAATTCATAAAACACAACTTTGCTCTCATCTGCCAAGCCATTGAAATGGAGCCATGGGAATGTAGATTTGTGCGGTCGATGTGAGTAAATAACGCAGGAGGAGAGCAAGGAGGGAAACCGTTTGGATCTCATTAGACGACAAGGCCCCTCGTTCCAGTTTACGGGACAACTGGGCAGGATCTTATCAACGCAGTTCCTGTGTAAATGGCTCTGTTTGGCCAGCGTCGGCTTTCATTAAAACCAAAAGAAAACCATTACCTTGTCATAATAGGTCTCAGGCGTCACTCGCCCCGGCCCAACGTGGGACAGACTGTATCGCCTGGCTGCTTGTGCGTGACACTGCCCCCTTAGTGAAGGCAACTGCAACAAAGTCCTCCCTCGTACTGTTTATACTCCCTGATCCGCTGTGAGACATGCAAGAGTCGCAAACATTGAGGATTTTGTGATGTTTATTCTGTATATACAGGAGTCAGCTTAAATGAGCCTTCCACGAAGGTTGGATCTTCAGAACCCCCGATGGACTGGATTAAACCTTGGCCCCCGAGAGCAGAACCTTTGGCATTTTGGACCGTTTTGACCCACGTTAGGTTAATAAAACATAAATATTTATGTAACCATGCCTGTGCTCCGCCTAAGCAAATGTCTGTCACGAGTGAAAAACACAATGTGCACATGATAATACAACAGAGTTGTTGACCAGGGAACGCCAAGGAAGATGGAGGTTTTGGCTTGTGTGTTCACATGCACGTGTAGGGTGTAATTCTGCATGGTGGAAGCATGGCTCTTGGCAACACCAATCAAAAAATAATCTTGTGTGTGCATACAGACGCATGCACACGTGCACACACATGTGTGTGCGTATTTGTGTGTGCGTGTGTGTGTGTGTGCATCTGTGTGTGTGCGTGTGCGTGTGTGTGTGTGTGTGTGTGTGTGCGCGCGCGTGCGTGCGTGCGTGCGTGTGGCCTACTGTACTAGTGGGCCAAGAGCTAAAACACACTAATCCCACAGTTCCCACAGATTCTTTGAATACCAAAGAGTCTTGCAACGCAGTATCGGAATCATGTGCTGCAGTTCACCAGCACATGACTTCTTCTGTCCCAGTAAGCTCAGCAGGCATCACAACGCGTGGCGGGCGTAGCCTACTGTGTGCTGAACGACGCGTAAGAGTCGACCCAAGAGCAGTCTTTACGAGGGTCTCGGCTTGGTCTCCAACGAGGCTTGAAACACGGAACTGCTCTGCGATCTGTTCCTGGACTAGTCGCAGGGTCACATGACTGCGGTGTTAGACCAGACCAGATCCTGTTGTGTTGAAGCGACGTTGCTCTTCCAAAGTGTCTGGAAGGTGCTTCACTTCCGCAGGGACCTCAGATGTTGTTGTGGCCTCCTTGGATCCGAGATGAGGAATCTATGAAGTAAGAGTCAATGTGTTGCGATGACTTTAGAGATAGGAAGACATGCGAGTTGATAAATACAGAGAGTGACTTCGGGTGGATTGTTCTCCACAGGTACTGAAAGTGTTTTATAAGCATTATTCACACAAACTCAGCGTATTATGCTTCGTGTATTTCGTTAAGCGCTCCTATAAATATATGATCATAATAAGCACTTAGGACTGTGTCTCCAAATCGCCTTTTAGTGGGGGGGGGTTTTTCCGCCATTTAAATATTTTTTTTATTGCGTTCAAGCAATGCAGTGGATGTACATGTAGTGAACAAGTGAGTACTGGTCCAGATGAAGTGTCTGCTGATAGCGAGTGAGAGCGCAGAGGTCCTCTTCTACTGGACCGACCCGGACTTCCAGCAGAATGTCCAGGACCAGTACGGGGCATCCCAGGAGAAGGGCCAGAGGGTAACCAAACCTATTCACCTATTCACTCATTCACTCACCAAACATATAGGCCTCTCCTAATATACCAGGACTATAAAGATATAGTAGTCCCAAAGGGCTGCACATCTGGCTTCCTGTAGAAAAGCTAAACGAGGGTAGGCGTACTTAGGTCATTAAAGAATATCACATTTCTACTTTGATTGACATTGACTGATGATTGTCAAATTTGCTCATGCATTGTAAGGCGGCGTTTTGGGACAGCCGCTCATGTTTTTAAATAATAACGATGCCCTGATTGGTTCAAAATATGTCTTACTTACTTATGTCTTACTGATAAATGTAACTATTGATGTGTCCGGCTGTGGATAAGCTGGATGTGCCCTGTCTGTCTCCCTCCAGCCTCCTGCCTTCGAGGACAGCATCAACACTCTCTTCGCCCCCATCATCATCTCCTGCAGCACCATGGTGGACCAGCTAGGAGACAGCTACACCTGCTTCACCACCGAGAGCGATCACACCTACGTGCTGCACCAGGTGATGAAGCACCCGGCCTGGGTTAGAGACACTCGGCGTGTCCATAACCGTGGTACTATGACTGATACATGTCATTAATGAGCAGGTAGGGGGTTGGATACCTGCAGGTAGGGGGTTGGATACCTACAGGTAGGTTCTGGGATCAAACCCAGAACCTTTTGGCTGGGAGTCAAACATCCTAACCACTAGAGTAGACCATCCTGCCCCCAATTCATTATTACACCTGGGAAATACAGAGGAGACGGTGAAGGAGAATAAGAATAATACCAAGTCTCTCCTATTAACTCGTGTCTCTGGTCAGATGTTGGAGGACATCTACTGACCTACTGCAGGGAGTAAACAATGGAGGTTTTGTTATCTAAATGCTAACCCCTTCAGTTCTTAAAGCCTCCTCCTCTAGGGTCATGTGACCAGCACCCCCCCTCACGTGATGCGATGCTGTTGTCTATTCACTAGCCCACTCGGGTCCATTCAATACTAACAATTGGCACCAATGTGGTCCTATTAGAGCAGTGGTTCTCAACTGGTCCAGCCTCAGGACCCACATGTGTCATTAGACCAGTGGTTCTCAACTGGTCCAGCCTCAGGACCCACATGTGTCATTAGACCAGTGGTTCTCAACTGGTCCAGCCTCAGGACCCACATGTGTCATTAGACCAGTGGTTCTCAACTGGTCCAGCCTCAGGACCCACATGTGTCATTAGACCAGTGGTTCTCAAATGGTCCAGCCTCAGGACCCACATGTGTCATTAGACCAGTGGTTCTCAACTGGTCCAGCCTCAGGACCCACATGTGTCATTAGTCCAGTGGTTCTGTAACACATGGCTGTCCCTTCACCCCAACAGTTTGACGACTGTCTGTACATCGCCGTGAACGGAGACGGCGAGGAGGCCGAGGACGACCTGAGGAGGAAGATCTTCGTGATGAAGAAGATGATCGAAGTCCTCTTCGGCATGGTGACTCTCAGCAGCAACCTCCTCCGGAAAGAGTAGGTGTTGTTTACTAGTTTCTCATAGGACACGCACGTTGGCATTGCGTTCCCTTAATGAGTGTACTGTAATCTAATGCGTGTGTGCGTTCCAGACTGCGTCCTCAAGACACAGAGCAGCGGACCAGGCTGTGGAAACACCTCCAGGGTCTACTGGAGACCTACAGCAGGCTCCGGGAGAACGACCAGAGCTTCCTAGTGGAGGTTTGACCGCATGGTGGTTGACTTGTTTTTGTGTTTTGTTTTCCATTGATCGTCGTTTATTCGGGGGGTTTTAATAGCCAATTATTGACTCATTGACTGAATTTATCATTTACAGTACACACACACACACACACATCCAATTAAATTGTGTTTACAGAATAACAAGATGCATTCATTTTTGCATTCAAAATTGTTTTCATTAAAGTCATTAAAGGGCCCCTATTTTACCACCAGGTGGGTCAATGACAATATTAGTCACATGACACATGGGCCCTCTAAGGAGCAGGAGCTAGGGGTTTGGGCATCTTGCTCAAGGTGGGGGGTCACCCCTAACCACTAGACTCTCCTACCTCCCCCTTTAGGGTTGATTATTACTGGCGTGAGGTCAGAATGTTCACCGCCCCTTCCTGCTTGTCCCTATGCCCAGGCGGTGGAGAGGCTGATCCACCCCACGCTGTGTGAGCAGTGCATCGAGTTCCTGGAGCGCCGCCTGGTGCAGCAGCTCAACAGCAGCTCCGAGCGGGCCGGCGAGGAGGTGCTGCACGCCTTCATCCTGGTGCACACCAAGCTGCTCGCCTTCTACTCCAGGTGTCCTCCTCGCTCCTCCTGGTTCCTCTTCACTCCTCCTCCTTCCTCCTCCTGGTTCCTCCTTGCTCCTCCTGGTTCCTCCTCACTCCTCCTCCTTGCTCCTTCTGGTTCCTCCTCGCTCCTCCTGGTTCCTCCTGGTTCCTCCTCGCTCCTCCTGGTTCCTCCTTGTTCCTCCTTGCTCCTCCTAGTTCCTCCTCGCTCCTCCTCTTTCCTCCTTGCTCATCCTGGTTCCTCCGTGCTCCTCCTCGCTCCTCCTCGCTCCTCCTTGTTCCTCCTTGCTCCTCCTGGTTCCTCCTCGCTCCTCCTCGCTCCTCCTCGTCTCCTCAACACTTTTACTCTCCATAGCGTTCTTTCTTTTTTTCTTTTTAATGTCAGAAATGTCTTGATAATGTCTTGAAAAATGTCCTGACAATGTCATGACAACCTTTCGCTTTCCTAGGAACTTTACTACCGTTTTAATGACATCCTCGCTCTTTCTACCAGCCGGAATACCAGTACACTGAGCACGTCTGACCTCCTGGCTCTTATCGTCATGGCACAGAACATGTATCACTCCAACACAGACCAGGACGACGACCCTGTTCCAGAGGTACTGTCTACACCTGAAGCCTGTTACATGTCCTACTATACTTCCTATTGTTGCTATTTACAGGTAGGCTGAGGACATGGGGAATGGAACCCAGTACCGTTCAGCTGGGAGTCCTAACCTTTTTTGCTGGTGTTCTAGGATGTACAGAGTGTGTCGGGTTCGGGTCCGGAAATGTTTTACACACCGGAGCCCTCCCCGACTAACAGAAGCTCAAGTGGTTCAGGTTAGTGTTGTGGGATGTGTTATTGTTAATATTGGATTTATTGATATTGGGGGAAAAGATGTGAATTTTGACACATGGACTTTTTTATCAACAAAGCACATTGGTAATTCATTGTCTCATCAATGCCTTTGTTATTGCTTATCAGTAAAACCTAACACAAACCTTAACAAACCAAGCCCTTTATCACTGTTTTTCAAACAAAGAGGCATCGATCAATAGTGAAGTAATACTGAAATACACATTTTCATTGGTTATCACCAGACAGGCCAGCAAGAGGTGACACTCCTATGTTTGAGTTTGTGGAACCTGACATACAGGTAAGGCATTCATCAATTAAAACTGTTGTTAATAATTAATAACATCTTCCTGGCACGACACCTAACTTCTGTGTGTGTGTAGATGGCAGAGGACAGCCTGCAGACCCTGGAAGTACCTCCCCCGGACCCCTCGGCCCCATGCAGGGTGTTCCTGGAGGTGTCGCTCAAGGACGGCTTGTATCCCATGATGCCTCACTCCATGTACTGCCTGCCGCTGTGGCCCGGGATCACTCTAGTGCTGCTCACCAAGGTCCGAGCTACATCGCTTTAGATTGCTTCTCTAAAGAATACGGGGCAGGATCATCTGGTGGGTTAGGGTCTTGGACTCCCAGCCGAAAGGCATCTTTGAGCTAGATGCCTAACTCCTACCTGCTCCATAACCACTAAATCTATCTAAAAGTCTCTGTAAGTTCGATCTGGATTAAGGCATCTGATAAATGACTAAATAGTAGTTGTTAGTTGTGGAAAGAGAGCGAGTGCATACAGTTGTTTTTTCTTGTTTCATCAACAGAGGGCAGTGGTGGCACCCCTAATTACCTTGTTAAGCTTACCAGACAAAACATACTGATTTAATAACCTTTATCTGAATTAACTGTAAACTGCCTTGGATTAAAGCGTCTGTTAAATTATTAAATAGTAGTAAATTGTAATTCTTGATATATGTAGGTGTATGTAATATATATATATTTGTTATATCAGCAGATATAGATATAGATACAGGTGTATGTACTCTGTACCTGGGTGTATTTTGATTTCTGGTTCATTTAGATTTTTCTTGTGAAAGATGTTGATTAAATGTATCTGATCTTGACGGGAGTGTCTTTATAAGCCCAGTCGGCCTGGCCATCTGTAAGATGTATAATACTAAACTATGTGGCCTCGTCCCCCTCCGCCCATCAGATCCCCAACAGCGGGGTGGCCATGTCGGTCTACGTCTACCTGGAGGCCTTCGCCAGGCTGGAGAAGCGTCTCAGCGAGGGCCAGGAGGGCTCGGCCGCCACCAGGGGCCAGCCGACCATACACGACCTCCGCAGCAAGCTGGACAAGTTCATCAAGGCCCTGGGGCCCTGCGACATACAGGTACCGATACCTCTCTGCATGCAGCTCTGGGTGTTCTGCTGTCGTCTCGGTTCCCGCTGCTGCAGCTGTTCCCTCTCTTTAACACCCCTCAGCGTGGTCTGAACATGAGTACCGTGAAAAGCTCTCTCGCGCTTTCTTTTAAACAGAAAATAATATATATTTTTCCAATGAGACTACTTTGAGGATGGACAGTGGAGTGAGTTCAATCTAGTCTGTTTGTCTTTGTAAGGGTTGGTGATTAAGTTATGTTGTTGTAACAATGGGAAGATGAAACACTGAAGTAAATATGAACGCGTCCTTCATATTCGTCCTTCAGACGTCTCAGTTGCAGAATGTGTGGTCGGAGTTCAAGAAGCGTGCCTTCACCAGAGGAGGCCCAGGCTTCACCAAAGAGTAAGTCTGCCACTGCCCTCTGTTGGCCGGGAGGTGCGTTGCACAACATGACGGGCAGCTATTGTATTGTCGTTATTATGAATGGTCTTGTGTATGCGCGGCCTCTAGGCTCATCCCTTGGTGTAAGAGCATGAAGACCCAGCTGTGTGGAGTCTATAAGCAGTGCTTTCTCAACGAGACCAGCAGGGGAGCGGACGGCCTGCAGCGCCTCTCCCCCGCTCTACAGGACCAGGCCCAAGCCATGCTTCAGTAAGTCTTAGTAATAAATACCTTTTTTTTTCTTCCGTTTTCAGTTGCTATGAACATATTACATTCCTTGTCTGAGTGGATTTTTTTTCCCGCTGTCACTTTCTGCTTCCAATTAATTGAATCAATTGAATTAGTTTTATTTTGTGTTGTTTCACCAGGGAGAAACTAATGGACTGGAAGGACTTCCTGTTGGTGAAGAGCAAGAGAAACATCACCATGGTGTCATATCCTGCCTGGCGTCTCCTAGCAACTGGTCTCCATAAGTTAGCTCCAGATAACAGACCACAACATTTTGATATCAAAATTGAATGTGTGTGTTCGTGTTCTGCAAGATAGTGGGCTTAGAAAGTAGGGGGTCAATTGAAGGTACAACACAACGTAGGCCTAGGAAGAAAAAAAAAATCATAATAAACACAACTGAACAATTATGTTTAATGCCACGATCAGTCCTGGGGTGTATTGGTCTTGACCCAGAACCTCACGTACCTGGAGGACTTCCCGGGCCTCATCCATTTCATCTGCGTGGATCGGTCCACCGGTCAGATGATCGCCCCGTCACTCAACATCACGGAGCGCAGCACCTCGGAGCTGGGGAAGGGGCCTCTGGCACAGTTCATCAGAGGAAAGGTGACCATGCTAACCGTGACTACCATACCATACCATAACTTTTATTACCGGACATTTAGACACTCTGGACATTCGTTTTTCAGTGTTCAATTTTTTGTCTGCACTGCTGTTTTTACCTCTGATCGATGTTCTTATTGACACACTCTGTGTGTGTGTGTGTGTGTGTGTGTGTGTGTGTGTGTGTGTGTGTGTGTGTGTGTGTGTGTGTGTGTGTGTGTGTGTGTGTGTGTGTGTGTGTGTGTGTGTGTGTGTGTGTGTGTGTGTGTGTGTGTGCAGGTGTGGGGTCTTGTCAGGACCACGCGGCGATACCTGCAGAAGGGTTACGCCACTGTCACGCTGCGAGACGGAGACTTCTACTTCTGTTACTTCCTCTGGTTTGAAAACGAAACCGTAAGCCCCTGATGTAAACTCCTTACAGTCTTATAGAGGTCTAAGATAATGAAGTAAGGTGTATTTCATTAACCCCAGACAGGACATTCAGGCGTCAGAGTCAAAGTGCAGGACGGTAATACGAATTAAAAACAAATAGACACATTTAGTTATATAATATAATATAATTATATTATATTAAATATACAGAATATATGTCTGTATACAGACAAAGAGATGTTGCACACCATTTATAATATATAACATGGATATACAGATAGGCACAGTTGTAGAGATGCGTTTACATATAATGCATATCATAAACGTGTCTGTATATCCTGTTTTTGTGAATGATCAGGGTTACAAGTTAGAAGAGGTGGACCTGCCCGTACTGTCCGATGACTCCGCCCCCATCGGAATGCTTGCACGAGACTATTACAGGTACAGGAATGCTGTAGCCTATACACTTAACTGCTTCACTATTACAGGTACAGGAATGCTGTAGCCTATACACTTAACTACTTCACTATTACAGGTACAGGAATGCTGTAGCCTATACACTTAACTACTTCACTATTACAGGTACAGGAATGCTGTAGCCTATACACTTAACTACTTCACTATTACAGGTACAGGAATGCTGTAGCCTATACACTTAACTGCTTCACTATTACAGGACCCGTCTCGTTCAGTGTGCCTATTACCTCTAAACATATGCAAACAGATGCAGTAAATGCAAAAGGGGCATCTTGTTTATTGTTGAGAGGGTCCCACCGTGTGTTGCAGGAAGTTGCTGCGGTACTACAGTAAGAACCACCAGGGAGAGGTGGTCAAGTGTTATGAGCTGCTGACCATGCACCTGGGGGTCATCCCCACCGAGTACATCCTCCAGCACTGCAGACAACTGGCCAGCAAGCTGTGGGAGCCCTCCCGCAACCCCCTGCTGTAGAGAGGCGCATTACACACGCATGCATATGTGCCTTTCTGTAAAGAAATGCATTACACGCGCATGCATATGTGCAATTCCCTTCCTGTAAAGAAACACATATACACAGACGTATACAGATGCATGCATATGTGCAACCTGCTCATGTAGAGGAATGCATGCATGCACATGCATTATGTGCAATCTTCAACTGCAGAGGAACGTACACACGTGTATGCAAATGTGCAATGCAGTCCTGTAAAGACACACACACATGCATGTATAATCACATCTGCAGCACACACATACTTTTTTTGCACTACCAAGAAAAACACAATGTATTTTATCATTCAAAGAAAAACAATTCTTTTAAATCTACCAAGTCAGAATATAAGGTCATGAATCTATGAAGGCCGTGACCAAAAATGGTTTATTGTAATCACTTTGAAGTGATTTGAAGGTAAAGATTTGCTCACTTTGAACACTGTTGCCAGCTTATAGTGCACTCTCAATTATATTTTGAATGTTGTTGGATGAGTGTTTTCTATTGTATCATATTCATTAGCAGTAAATGTATTTTGAATCTGGTAATTATTTAAATGTTACTGCAGCTCCTGTTATCTGTTCTGCTGCAGCTATTTCGCCTCTTTAACATTCCTGTCATGGTGTGAACATACCATACCTTGCAGAGCTCTGTAACACCCTGCAACCACGCTTTGCTCGTACACACGCAAGCATATAACATGCATATAACATGCATATCTACACCTACTGTATTCAAATGGTCTGGGACACGATTTTCTTAAAAGTTTATTTAATTTAAATTGTATTTATTGTATAAATAAATCACAAGTAAATTACCGTGTTGGTGTTTGTAATTTATCTTACTAAATCCAACAGGACACCATAATGAATGGCAGCAATGCTTAATAATACCTTTAAATTCACATACATATGAAAGAGCTGGTAGTAGTGCAGTGATCGGCTTAATAATTCAAGGGGAGTACATTTATAAAACAAACATCCCTCCCCTCTGATTTCTAATCCAGTCTTTGCTCGTTTGTCTCCAGACCCCCTGCGTTATAAAGGTCAAAGTGTTGTGTATACAGTGTTTCTCTGCTCTCCCCGGTGGCTTAACGGAGTGTTGTGTCTCTCTCTCTCTCTCTCTCTCTCTCTGCTACGTGGACTCATAGCGCTCCTGTAAGGTCAGCCACAGCTCCCGACGAAACCAGATCCCTCAGAAAGAGTTTCTCAGAGCTGATGTCGTGCACCACCTGTTAGATATAACAACCGGTAATCGATACACACCGTTTAGACTTGGGTGTTTACAGAAACAGCATGCGTATGCATTTAACTCTTCCATAACCCAGTCGCCTGGGTCTCTAACCCACGTGTTTCCCTACCTCAGGACCCCGCTTGGAGATTACTTATAACCTATAGAAATGTGACGCATTTTGGTTTTACAACTAGTTTTACGACTAGTCTAATGATCACTGTATGTTTACCACATTGGGACATTAGATATCACCTGGAGAAATGTCTAGGTTTAAAACGATGGATGAGGAAGAAGCACATGACCATACAAAAAGGATTTTCAGACCTGAAAATTGTATCCCAGACCAAAACAGGCTGAGAACCTCTGTTCTAAATGTGTCTGATGTGACATACCTGACCCTTCATGGTGTCCATGCGTAACGTCTCATAGTAGTGGAGCCGGGTCTCTGGGTGCTGCATGTCGTAGCCGAACCCTGCGAGACTGACCTGATCACACAGCTGGAGGGCTACCACCACCGCACAGGCCCCCAGTGTGGGCAGTCTCTGTGTGTGTGTGTGTGTGTGTGTGTGTGTGTGTGTGTGTGTGTGTGTGTGTGTCTGTATGTGTGTGTGTGTGTGTCTGGGTGTGTGTGTGTATGTCAGTCTCTGTGTGTGTGTGTGTGTGTGTGTGTGTGTGTGTGTGTGTGTGTGTGTGTGTGTGTGTGTGTGTGTGTGTGTGTGTGTGTGTGTGTGTGTGTGTGTGTGTGAGAGAGA
>OOFB01009801.1:1009-13147 GCA_900323305.1 Trachyrincus murrayi | reverse complement strand
CCCCCGCCCCCAAACAAAGACTCTAACACCACACCCCTGCCACACCTCTGCGTCTCTGCTTCCCTGGTGCCCTACTGGACCACGTCAGCAGGATGGAGCCGGCGGGGCCTCGGGCCGGCGTCCAGGACGGTTGCATAACACTAAACCTTTAAAACCCAGCAGGGAGGCGCGCCACGCCACGGCCTGCTTCCCTCTCCGGCTCACCGTTCTTGTGTACTTTCACCGCTTTCCCTCTCCTAATCTACCTTCTCCCCGATGGCAACTTTCCCTCTTTCTCCCCTTTGATCGTGGATTTCATGGTTGTCGTTTTTTTTCTTTACACTTTTACACGTAATTAGCGTCCGTCAGTCATCCATCAAAATCATGAATGAGTTCCAATTATGACCTACACAAACACTTTCGTTGTATCAATAAAAAAAATATATAAAAAATGACAACGGAGAGAAACAACAACACTCCTATTTAACAACAGCTGTGCTTTGTTAGCCGAGTGGAGCTAACGTGTTGCTAACTGGCATCCCCACCCAGACAGATGAAAGCCAGATCATAAGTGGCAGTGTCTGCAGTGTACGCACCTCCCCTGTCTGACACTAACTGGGGCCCTACTCTGAGAATGAGCGAGAGCGAGAGAGAGAGAGGCAGAGAGAGAGAGGTGGGGGGGAGGGAGAGAGAGAGAGAGAGAGAGAGAGAGAGAGAGAGAGAGAGAGAGAGAGAGGGGGGGGGGGGAGGGAGAGAGAGAGAGAGAGAGAGAGAGAGAGAGAGAGAGAGAGAGAGAGGGAAAACAACATTTTCATTCTTTTGGTCTCTCCCTAGTCGGTATGTGCACATGTGTGTGCATGTGGGTGTGTCGGTTCACAGTATATGCTAACGTAGAATTTGTTATGCATTTATTCAGTAGTTATGTCTCCCATTTTTAAGTAAGTTCCTTAGTTTCTTCTTTTTTTGTTGCATCGTTCTTCATTTCAATCCTCTCTCCTACTTAAAGGCTGAATTCACAAGCAGCTGGAATAAATAAAAGTATTTTTAATCACCTCTCGCTGATTTCGGCATTTGGTTTAAATTTGCCTTCCAGTTATGGCAGGGCTGAAGTTATGGTTGTGGTTGAACTTTGCATGAGTAGTTTGCATGGCTTGAGATGTGGGAATGCATGTGTTCTTTGTTGTTGTTGTTGTTTTGTTGTTTTGTGACTAAAAAACTCGGTTACAAACAACTTCCCTGCTCTGCGTTTTCTGTTTTCCTCTTTCCTCTTGACTTGAGTGTTTGTTCCTTGTCTGTTTGCTCCTGCAAAACACAAATACGATTCACCCTCCAAACACTCAGGGGCCCTAGCATCGAGCAAACATCTAGGAAACCCTCACTGATTTCAGAACGCCATCTCAAATGGATTAGGTGATATCTTCTTTAGGATAAATAATATAGGCTTACCGATACACAGCTCGGCATCTGGGCTTTCATCCTTTCATCATCCTTCTGTGTGTGTGTTGGGGTTAGATCTATATACGGTGATTATCAGTGATTTATTATCCAACAGAGGTCTCGCACCAGCGTGGGCCTGGATGGCTAGATTAATCTATCTGTCATCATCACTGTAAGAAAGATGTATTGCCGTTACATAGGGAGGCTGGGAGGCAGAGGGGGAGGGAGGACTTGATGTTAATACAGAGAATTGATCTTCGTAATGAAAACACAGATTCACGCACAGCGCTTTTAGCAAAAGCCACAAGTTTAAATTGCTTTCCCCTGTCTCTTCTTAAATGACACAGGATATATCTTAAATCCTGGCGCATCGTGCAATAAAGGCCTCGCTGTCTCGCTAGCGGACGCAATCAGATGGTATTGGGATATTTCATGAAGCTCACACATGCAAATGGTCAAGAAACCCTCCCTCTAGACGGGGTCCCACCCACTCCTCCGGAGCGTCCGTGAGAGCAGTGGAGAAACAAACGTCTCCATCCTGCCAAGGTTGTGTGAGTGTATGTGCGTCAGTGTGTGTGTGTGTGTGTGTGTGTGTGTGTGTGTGTGTGTGTGTGTGCTACAGACACTGCACTGTACAGGAGCCCACTGGGCTGTGGTTCCCGCAGTAGTCCTGCAGAAGCAGTAACTCGATACAGTACACACACATTTTTGTTGCTGATCCAAGCTTGTCTCTGTGCCACCAATTCTCAGTTTGGTCTGACTTATTGTCTGACTTGGTCTGACTTATTCAACAGTGCCGTGCACTGTTCAAATAAAAGAGAACTTGCATATCGGCTAAATCCTTTTCTTTAGCAGTGTTTTGTGTGCACTATGCACTTTCCTGCATTCAAAGTGGATGCATTTGCGATAGCTTAAGATTTAGTGGATGTTTTATTTTGCACATATTTCAATACAGGTAGCGCTGTGTTTTAATGCTAGATGAAACACTTCATCGGCGGAAAGATTTGCTTGCTGCTCAATTCATCCCCGTATGGTAAGCACTTTTAACATTTAATCAGTAAGGCTGACTAGGAGCCATTTAGTTTTTACGAGTGGAAATGATCATTTAAGATATTTGTAAAGCAATTTTGGTTACAAATATATTTTCACATGTAGAAATTACATTTCGACTAGTCTGTTCTAGATATCTGAAATGCAATTCTAGATACAATTCTGAATTGAATTTTAGATCTGTAATGTAAGAACAATTGTAGATATCGACAATGAACATTGCCACTAGTAAGAATTGAATAACTGAATTGTTGATATCAACAATTAACATTTTGACTAGTAAGAAATTAATTGTAGATATCATTAACTACAATTGCTACTATAGTCAAAATTACATTTGGATATGTTGGCTTGGAATTCTAACTTAAAAATAAATTGTTGATATCTGCACTTGCTATTACCCCTACTGATGAAATGTTGAAAGGGCTTGCCATAATCCCTGTGCCCATCCCTATTCCTAAAGTGACAGTAGTAGGTATATATACCTCATTTCATTATTTATCTAAAACAAATGTATCCTTCACGATATCTCCCTGTTTACTAGTGCTTTGTGATTTTCACAGCTGCACTAAATTGTGTGCATGTGTGCGTTTGTGTGTGCGTGAGAGCTAAATTAAAGAGCAAGAGAGGGTGTGTCTGTATGTGTCTGTGTGAATTAACATTCATCCGCATATCATCCGTTTACTCAATTTAATTTGGAGTCTAAGGTCATATTTAATAAGACTGAAATAAAATAGATTGTACATTTCTATTCATGATTCAATTTGTACACATATACTGCACATTTGCTTCAATTCATAAACACATGTATGAAATCTATGAAAGCGACACAACACCAGTTCTACTTAAAGTGACGTTCCACCGGCACAGCCACGTCATCATGGCACAAAATATGAACATAATTAATATATAATCGAAAAATTAAGGTCGACACATTCATTCGAAGGACAATATCAGTCATGAGAAGCAGGGACGTGTGTTTACAATGAGTCTAACGTGGAGTTTGCTCAAAACGGTTATCAAATATCTATATATTGAAGCAAGTAACCTAAAAATGAACCCAGAAGTGTTTTAAAGTGAAATTTGTCTTTAAGGGCTTGGGTTCAAAACACAAGGACCACACTTTTATTCAACTGCAATTCAAATGAATACCACATTATGTGACCTGGGTCAGTCTTTTTTATGTGACTCTAATTGTTAACATTTGGCAGAGACCCACTTGTGGTTGTGTGTGTATTGCTCAATGCTCCACTCTCCATCCATGCTGTATGACTCATAGTCAAAGGGGAACTTTGCTGCTTTTCAACCGGCTTTGTATCATTTCAGTGTGGGTAGTGTATGCAAATGAACAATGTTTACCTTTCCTCCATGTTGCCTGCACCCAGATCAACCCGCTACTCTTGTCCGCCGGATGCTGCGTTTCACGCTGATCTGCACCCCGGGGAGACACAGAGAGCATCGGCACACAACAACTGCAGCCGTTTTTTTCACACTATATCCCTGATGCGGATAGACAGGGATATGGTTGAAAAGTGGCAGAGTTCGCCTTTAAGTGTTCGCATGAATCAGGACCTCCAAACCGATCCACAGGTGGTTGTAGGAGACCACCAAGTCACACCATGTGATACCGAGATTCATTCAGAACGTACAAGTACAGTATGGCAGAGCGAAGTAGTATTCTGCCCTTGGAGGACAAACACAAGTGGTTTGCGTATTGAAACGACCATTAACATGAAACGTTAATTATGTATGTAGAGCACAAGGATTGTTGCAGCTCAAACGCAGTAGCCGGGTGAAAAGCCCCAGATTTCAATAGATTACAAACTCACGCTAAATAAACGCACACTGAGCCCAAGGTCACTTCAAGGCACTTGAATTACAGCGCCCATACATCTCTCCCCGCGGCTCAAGGTCCTGCCGTTGCTAGCAGGTACAATAGCCGCATGGGTAAAGCATCCGCTATATTGTATGGACTCTGTGTGGCTGGGTGCCTTCCATTGACCTGCGAATTAATAATAAAGAGAGTATTTCCCCCTCTATGTGTCTGTGGTTCCACTGATGGAAGGGCAGAGCTGTGTTTGGTGGAGGCACGGGGCTTGTCATGTCAGGACTCGTATTAATTTATGATTCCCATCCCAGCGTGTGACCTCCATCACCCGCATTAGAATGCAGCCTTTGTAATTCATTGGTTAATATTCAAAAGCCACTTGTCCCCTGTGCCCGCTTTGTGCATGGCAAATGTCTGCAGGGAGTCTGTATCGTTTATGATTCGTTAAGTGTGTGAGTGTGTGTGTGTGTGTCTGTGTGTGTGTGTGTGTGTGTGTGTGTGTCAGTGCAACGTGTTGCCGTCGAGCATGTTTGTTTATGTGCATCTGTGCTGTTGTGTGCACGGCATGCATCTGCAAATGTGTGTGTGTGTGTGTGTGTGTGTGTGCACGCACCAAAGAAATGTGTGGGTCATCACCACCACCAGCGTGGCTCACTCCAAAACATTGGCAGATGTTCCTTCTGCCTCTCTGCCCTCCGTCTGTCCACTCCCACGGACAGACGGTCTTCAATCGACTCTCTGTCTGACCCATGGATCTCTGCGCCACTGCATCCCTTTCTGTCCCCTCAAAGAGCCACACACACAAACACACACACACAAACACACACACAGAGCCACACACACACACACAAACACATACACACATGCATACACAGATGGTGCAGGATTTCTCCCGAAGAAGCCAAATAATATCTGATCTCCAATAAAGACGGAGCAAAAAAAGAAGAAGACGGAATAAGAAGGATTAAAGAGAGGCGGAGCGAGGAGCTGATCTGGAGCAGAAAGGTGTCCCTGGTGTTTTCTCTGCACGTTGATATATTGGCCTGTACAGGCATTCCTGCTCAACGACTTTGGCAGCCCTTTAAAAAACACATTACAGAAACTCTGCTCTGCATGAGCCACAGTTGTTGCTTTGCTTCCCCTACATTGACCCCCCGCTCTCTCTCTCTCTCTCTCTCCCTCTCTCTCTGTGTCTCTGTCTCTTTATCTCAGCTCAGACATGGCTAAGCCGGTCGGGATATATGAGAAAAGAATCCTCAAACTGCAATAGCATGTGACGGGAAAATTATATTTATGAAGGGATTATTAAAAAAAACTAAAACAATGACAGGCTAGTGAAAGATGGGCGTGGCCAAGTTGTGAAAACACCCACAATATATGACGAGAGGTTCACATGTTTGCTTTCTATCGCACTCAACTTAGAAATAATTTGTACACGTCAGTGACTCTCTCCCCAAACGTTTGATGTGGCCCCCGGTTTTAACGTTACTACGCTCTCTCTGTGTTCGATTAAAACCATCTTTAGATGACATAATTGAGATCTGAATAAATCCCGCAAGACCATATCAGAAACCCTGGCAACATAAACTGTCTGTGTTCGCGATTGTGTATTTCTGTCCAGATGTGTGAGTACACACATGGTATTAAAACCTTATGAATTAAAATGTGATTGTTCATATTAGTTTTGTTGCTTTAGCCTTCCCGCCGTTTAACATGTAGTGTGTAACTAAAGAAATGTGTCGGGTAACGATCGGTCTTCATCGCGAGCTGATTCAATGGGGCTAGGATCAAATATAGGCTACTAAGGAGTTAGCCAACCCAGCATAAAAAAAAATAAAAAAAAGGAAGTCTCTACACCAGAGTTTTATGTATACCCTAGTCTTCACATTATTTATTCCAAATGGCATAAAACAGTTCAGCGGTGACATCCAGGAGCGCAAAGGGGAATTGCCGATACATGGGGACAGTGTAAACAACATGACACATAATGGACTAGTGAGACAAGGGATCGTCCGGGCAGGCTGGAACGTCCCAGTAGCAGAACTACTGGCAGTCCCAACATGTTCTTAGTCACACTACAAAATGGGTTTCTAAATTTAGAGAAAAGTCAACGATAACTTTGAAATATTCCAATGACATTTGACGGAATTCATAATAATAAAAAAAAAAAAGGCAATACTGCATATGGAAAATACTGAAAATAACAATGACTAGATAAACATCAAAATAATATAGATACAAATTGACTGAGATGTTGTTGGCACATTAGGGATGGTGTAATCTTTGACATAGGTGGCAAACGAACCAATCACATCACACGTTACATCATTGCTTACTTATATTCCTGTCCAATAACAGGGTCTTTTAGTCTCCTTCTCCCTTCAGTCTCTATACAAGATTGCACAATTTTCCAGGATTTTCCAGGACTTGCTATTGTTTGTCAGTGTTTTTCCTGTGATTCATGACTACAGGTGAAGAAATGTGAAAAATGTTAAGTAGAAGAATTGCATGAGCTTTCCTACTGGGTTTAAAAAAAAGAATGTCTCATTGTATATCCAGTATGATGATTGGATGACAGCATTTGTGCGTGTGTATCAAACAACAATGTATCTGATGTTTAAAATAATAATAATTCATAGAGGTGCTATTGTGAAACACTATATAGCCTAAATGTAATTCTGGAACTTGAAACCGAGGTCCTGACAGGCAGGATGAAGTATGGAGAGATGTGTATCAAGTCAGTTTAAAATGCATACCAGATCTGAGTGATATCTCAAGAGGTACTAGGTTGGAGGATGCGTCTAAGCATGTGAGAATTTTAGCCCTGTTATCGTGAAAAAAGAACCATTCATTCACAAGCGCATGGATCTTACTTTGCATAATATTGCAAGACTTTCACTCAGGGAATTCAATTAGATCTTGGGAGAAGGTGCTTTTGTGGAGAGACCTGCCAAACCTGATAACACAGAAATGTGATTTTCACATTACAGGAGAAATGTAAATATCTAAACTAAAATCTATAAAACAAGGATTAATAGAGATTTGGTAAAAGGCATAAAATCTACAGGCCTCCAGATAAAACCGAGGCCTTTTTTGTTCACATAGCAATGTCAAATATTCATGGAATGTATTCCTCAGGAGATGTAAGCTTTCCAGTTATTCTTAACGCTGCGAAGAAATGTGGATTATAACCGCACGGGTCCCTCGACGAAATTGCTAACTAACTAACACAACGCGACTGACACCAAATAGGCTGAGACTTTTGGTAAGGAACTGTGTGAGTTTAGACTTTCACTGCCATTCTTTCAATTGTCCAAGGTGGATGTCATCCAGTTGTTGTCTTCCATGTCCAAAACTCACGGCTGTTGTTGTTTTATTTTTTCTTCCCGTCAGGACCCATCTCCAGGGGAAACATGATCCTGTTTCGTTGTCATAAATCCTTGAGGTGTTTCATAAAAAGAGGAATGTTTGTGTAATATTGCCACTAGCCACCAACAGTGTCCCCTCGGATTGCATGGTGGAAATGAGGGGGGGGAGGGGGGGGGGACAGACAATGGACAGCGGTGGACACAATCCTCCACATGGGCGGCGGTGTGCCTTGCATATTCAAAAAAGACTGAAAGACTTTAACCTTGCCAAGGACAGACTACAGTTCGACGGGAGATCTGAGCGTCCATTTTTCCCATTATGCCCTAGCTCTTATCTGCAGAAACGCTAAAATCCGGTTAAATGGAGCTATTTTCTCATTTGCCTTTTGGAGGTCGTTTTTCATGCTTGGGGAACTCCAGTCATTCAGTGGGCACGAGGGGCTCTGTTTTAATAAGAGCCCATACAGTGTGGGTCCAGGGGCCCTGTCCACACACACCCACACACACACACACACGGCCCTGCAGGGACGGACGATAGATAGACAGATGGATGGATGGACGGACAGACACACTCCAGAGCCACAGCTGAAGCCCGGCCATGCCCGCGGAAAAAGGGTGAGTGGCCGCTCTTCTCCTTCAAACCGACGAAGAGGAGAAGACGAAGACAAAGAAGAAGATGGCCAGCAGCCCCAGTAACTGCCTCCAGCATATAGCTCAGTTCTGTGGCTCGGTAAACCCTGTTCAAAGAGAGCTCTGCGGTCGTCACTCAGGCTTTCCAGCTAGCCAGACCAGATCTGACCGAAAGCTAAAGTTGACCCGACGACCGGACTCTTTCGCAGCGTCGACAACAAGACCGCCCGCACCCCGGGCCCCTCATCGGCTGGAATTCTCCTCAGGAGGAGAAGCAAAGGCCACAGCACTCCATGCAGATCTCCAGGCAGTCTGCGGACTCGCAGCACGCGTCAATGATGCCGCAGTCCATGTCGCAGGGCAGGTCGCAGTCCCCGCACTCCTCGGAGGCGCAGCAGCAGCAGAAGCAGGAGTTGTCGCCCGCACAGGAGCCACAGGTGGCGCAGTTGAGCACGATGTTGCACAGGGTGAGGAACTCACAGAACAGGCAGGCCAGGATACAGTGAACACAGCAGTCTGGTGGGGGAGGACACGGGGATGAACAGTTAATGACATGATTGAACCTTTTCACTGTTTTTACTGATGTCTCAAAATGCTATCCTAGCAGAACTTTGTTGACTCCGTTAGTTATATTATGATATTGTATTTAAATTGCAAGCGTATTAACATTATTATTATTATTATTATTATTCAAAGCAAAACAACACAATGTTTCATTTATTTTCAGGACAAACGCATGCCTAAATCTACCAAAAAAATGAAGGTATTCATTCCTTTGTGTAACAATAACATACGCATCAGATCCAGCAGGAAATAGACACCAAATTGGATCAACAGAACTGGGAGTCCACAGTGGAATCTACGCAATCCCAGCAACAGCAGCCAACCCTAGACTGTCTCACCGTCCTGAGCCTCGGTGGGGATCTGCGAGCTGTTGCCGTTGGAGCTGCCCTTGCTGCGCTTGCTGCTCTGCGAGGCGATGGAAGGGTCCGACTGCAGCCTCTTGGTCTGCCGCGGCCCCCCCGAGGAGGAGGACGAGGTGGACGAGCCCCCCCGCGGCAGGGAGCCCAGCTTGGGTCGCTCGTGGCCGCTGCCGCCGCTCCTGCCCACGGCGTTGCCCTGCCGCGTGTGCGTGTAGGGCGGGTGATGCTGGTGCGTGTGATGCTGACAGTGTGTGTGCGAGCAGGAAGAGTGCATGTGCTTCTGGGGCCTGGTACCGCCGCGTGGCTGTCCACCGGGCTGTGTTCGGCATGGCTGCGAGTGGTGCAGGGGTGTGGAGCGGCCCGCTGGCTGACCTGGGCAGGAGGATTAATAACAGGCATGAGAAGTCTAGTGCATATTTTCATACTTTTGCATGCTTACCTCGGGGCATCCTTGGGCCGGGATGCCTTGCCTACCCCTAGCTGAGCCGTAATATCGTGCATCTGAGTTCACCATACGCTGCTTTGGATAAAAGCGTCTTAAGCGTGCGAAATAGCATGAAGCGGCAAAATAGTATGCATGTCGTGTGTGAATGTAAGGCCGGGGGGGGTTATGTGCTGCAGGAGAAAAGAGAAAGGCGAGCATGTCTGTACTTGCTGGCTTCCATATGTGCATAATGTGGGCAGACCTCTGAGATCAGCTGCTCAGAGAGCAGAATAAGGCCTCTCTTTCTCTTGTGTGCATGTGTGTGTGTGTGTCGGGGAGGGGCGGGAGGTCAAACTTTTGACCCTGCATGCCTAGACTTGTAGACATCACATTGAGTAAAGAAAGGAAAGTGAAAAAATGAGAAAAATTCGATCAGGAAATTTCAACACACCGGGTTTGAAAGGCAAACTATACAAAGTTTAACGCAAGGACATGTGACCACACATGCACACACACACACACACACACACACACACACACAATGCCCATTAATATTGGCAAGGCAGTGTATACCACTTGGTATATTTTACCTTCAAGTTCCATCATGCGCTAATTACATTTCGAGAGCGAATAGGGCAGTAAAACGTCACTGACGGTGCCAACACAAACACACAGCCCCAACAGGACAGAGGAGCCCGATGGAAGCCTGCTTTTGATATATTATCATAGTATTTAATACCATCCTTTTGAGGCCCTAAATATTTTCTCGACCTGAAATCACAGATGTCTAGAGGTGTGGTAAGGCTTAACAGGGTAGGGTGTAGAATAGGCCGAACACAGGCATGTGCACACATATGTGCACACACACACACACACGCAGGCACACACGTGTGCACACACACATGCGAGCGTGCACGCACACACACACACACACACACACACACACACACACACACACACACACACACAAGCCCGGTAGAGAGTTAGAGTGTGGTGGTCCTGACAAGAGCACGAACCACAGCATAATGTACACACACACACACACACACACACACACACAGACCCTGGTAGAGAGTAAGAGTGCGGTGGTCCTGACGAGTGCACGGACTACAGCAGTAATAAAAACATTCAATAACCACTCAGAGACAGATAACCTGACCAGGCGTGTTTTGATTGGCCGCCGGCCACAGCCACACAACCAATCCAGTATTATTAAATATGCTTTCATTCCGCCTTCTCTAACGTTGCTCCAGATGTTTGGCACTCGGCAGGAGCCCTCGGAGCCGCGTGTGCGTAGGCGTATGTAAACATGCTAATAGCTTATATGCATCTCATGCGTTTCTTGTTGTGGAATAGCTATCTTATCCTCTCTCGCTCTCTCTCACTCTCTCTCTCTCTCTCTCTCTCTCTCCTTCCCTCCCCTCCAGCTTGAGAACGGTTTCGACTCGGGCGTGAGTCAGAGTAAAGGTCAATATGTTTTAGTATTTTTGGGTTCAGTCAACGATGCCACATTCTCATACTGCGGTGAAGGAGCAGAGAATATGGCAGAGGAGTCCACCGCCTTGAATGTGTTTGCAGCAGCCTACATTCATGTATGTGTGCCTCGCATGGAGTGGGTATCTGTAACCATGTCTACTGAATTGGATTGTGCAGACAGACAGACAGACAGACAGATAGATAGACAGACAGACATACAGACAGATAGATAGTCAGACAGAAAGACAGACAGACAGACATTCAGAAAGACAGAAATAGTCAGGCATGATGACTGCACGCATGGCTGGAGGTGAGGCATCAGAATCTGCTCATAAACATGCATTGACTACACCCTCTCACCACACACACACACACACACACACACACACACACACTCACTCACACAGGCACTCAATCTCTGATATAAACACACACACTGGCCTCTTTGTCTGCAAGGAAGCAGGTAAACTAGGGCGATGATAGAGTGCATAGGTTGGTCCAGGAGGGTGTATTAGGGGATGACTCACAGACACAGTGATTCAGCACAGGCTGCTAGTTCAAAATAACAACAAATAAAGAGCTAAATGTAGGGCGAGGATGATTGGGACTGACTGACCACAAACACATAATACACACACACGCACACAGACAGACAGACACACACACACACACACACACACACAAACACACAGACAGACAGACAGACAGACATCGGGACGGGGAAGCCAAAGAGACAGGGGGTATAAAGAAAGACAGGAAATGAAAAGTTGAGAAAGGTAGAGAGGCAGGGGAGATATCACCAGAAACAGAGGAGCACAGGGTTTGGGAAGTATAGAGAGCAGAGATGGGGAGAAAGTAGAAACAGCTTTGTTAGTGTTGGCCAGAGGGGGGCCTATAGCCTGCACCCTTGTGTGTGTGTGTGTGTGTGTGTGTGTGTCTGTGTGTGTGTGTGTGTGTGTGTCTGTGTGTGTGTGTGTGTGTGTCTGTGTGTGTGTGCGCGCATGTGTGTGTGTGCATGTGAAT
>OOFB01009797.1:0-12166 GCA_900323305.1 Trachyrincus murrayi | reverse complement strand
GGAACCCCCCCCCCCCCCCCCCCCCGGCCCTTTATATTAAGCGCAGCTGCATTCAAAACCGCTGGACCGCAACATCCATTCATTACATTGGCCTGAACTTAATGACTTGGGGCCAATCAGGGCGCTGCGCTGGGGAACGCAATCAGCGCAAAGTGCGGCCTCGCGTGTGTGCGCCTGTCAACGTTCGCGCACACACGCCCCACTTGAAACACCTACTTATAATCTAACCAGACAGATATTGCATGTAATTAGATTGCACTGTGTCATATATATATATATATATATATATATAAAGACATCGAATTCGTTGACCTCCCCCCCCCCAGCCATCGCCTATTTAAACCTGGCGGTGTGTGGAATTGGTTCATTAGCTATGCACTATGGCTAACGGCTAACCAGTTGAATGTGTGATGAAGTGTTTCATGTTTAACCGTCCCATAGGGCTGCATTGAACAGGAAGAAGGTTCGCTGCAGTTTTCAGGGCCGTTATGCACACTTTCATGTGTACGCACACTTTCATGTGTACGCACACTTTCATGTGTACGCACACATGAAAGTGTGCGTACACACATTGTTTTGACGCTCCATTAAAACATACGGATGCAGTTAAGAGGAACAGCTTTAGAAAGCTGCATCCATTTATTCTATTTTTCACATCTGCAGTAAACAAAATAATCTCTTGCAGCCGCCCCCCCCCCGCCGGTGCGCTCATCGTGTGGCAGGGTCTGACAGGTGCAGCCAATATGTCAGCGGCACACAGAATACAGCGAAGACACTAAGGATGTGTAAGCAAACCATGTGCAAAATGTTCACTTGAAAAACATCCAACCCGCATAAGGTCCATATGACTCCCATCGTTATGGCCCACACATTTACTCTGCAACTTTAACTCAATTCCCCTTACAAATAAACTCAAGCCATCACTTACACTAATTCAGATGTGCACTCTGTTTTGTCAAAGCAGACTGTTTGCCAAGGTTCAATGCGCTGATTTGCATGAAATTTGTTCAGCAAACGGCCAAAAGACTACTGAGACTACTAAGCAGTCCGATGAGTAGAACACAGTTCTGATCCTCATATCAGTATTCCTTAGACTCTTTTACACAATAATCAGGGTGTGTAATCTGAGTGTTATGAAAGAAAAACAACTACGTTGATTATGAGCAGAATCAATCTAGGTCCAACAGAGCACATTATTCGTTATTCGTTCATGTTATTCACTTGGCACAGAGTCGCATCAACACATGACATGAACATATTAGCGATATGTCTGTTTTTATGCAGGTGGCTGCATGAATACTTTTGTTAAATATTTGGAGACATTTGTGCATCTGACATAACGTAAATCAATAGGAGGTTAATCGATGTGTATATTTCACAGAAGATACATAAAGCAAACCAAAGCCAGTGTGTGTTACCTGTCTCCTGTCGCTCCTCCCGCTGTTTCTCTCCTCCAATAAGATTCTGTTGTCGCGGAGATCTGACTCCTCCCCCAGCAGTATTTCCTGAAGCTCCGCCCACTGGAAGGCAGTGTCGGCCAGCTGACGCCTTTGTTGCTGTGAAATGAAACCATGGAAAGGGTGATCATTTCCAATATGAGCTGTACTGTAACTCGATAGACTGAATAACTTATCCACGGCCCGAGAGAGAAACTGACTGCTGCAGGACAAGCGCTCATCACTCACATCCTCCAGTTTCTGCCGTTGCTCGTGTTGCTGCTGGATGCGTTTCTGTCGGTCGGCCAGAAGCTGCTGCTTATATCTCTCCTGCTCCGCTAGCTGCTGCCTGTGCTGCTGCAAGGCCTGACACAGAAACAACAACAACGTGTGAGGTCGACGACTGCCTCCATGCTGGGAGCGCCACAGTTGTTTGTGTTTGTGTGCTGTTGTTCATCTTTATTAAAAAAAAAGATACTTGACAACTGTATTACAGCTGCGTTGTGCAAAGTTGTTTCAAATGAGCCAGTCAATATTCTCCTATTGTCCTTTTTTATTTTCCTGAACTAGGATTGTTGCGTGTGATCTCTCACTTTCATGTCCCACAGGCCCAGCTAAGACTTCACACGTGGTGCTGTATTTGGCATTCTGTTTCAAGACGTTGTGTGTTTATATAACCAAGAGAAAGCTATTTGTACACAGAAGTACAAAGGAGGAATGTGTAAACAGTAGCTTGACAATAAACACATCAAAAAGTCACGTTTAACTTTGAAACTGAGAACATTCAAGACAAAGCATCTCAGTGCTGATGTCCTCATCCACATTAATATCTAAAAGTTGTGTACATTATTCTACATTATAATAATAACAATGCAGTTGGCCAGTCACATGAACATAGTTGCAATTATATCTGCGATTATAATAAAATTCGACTTGATTTGATTAAAGTTGGCAGGCGTGTGAAAAAACACAAATTAATTGGTAGCATATCAGACACGTTACTGCTGAATATCAGATACGTACGTAGGAGTAAAGTTCACACAAAGTTCACAAACAGACAAACTAACAAACATGGCATACCTGTTGGTGTCTTTGCTGGGCCACACCTCCTCCGACGCCTCCCCCCTCCCGGGTGCCCTCACGACCCTCCGTCTGTAACCGTAGGAACTCCCGCCTCAGCGTCCACTCGCCAGGCACGTTCGCTATCGAACTGAGAAGGTCAGGGACAGGGAAATGGTTAGGCAACTCACAAATTGTTATGTCACTAGAATTTAATTTCATCGTCAAGAAGGACCCTGTGTTGTACTGTGCATTTCATAAATAAAAACACATAGACTCTATTTTTCTATCAATGTAGAAAACGATATATTCCCCTTAGTTAAGACATACCATCTAATGCCATCTCAGTATAGGGCTGTGAATGTGACGAAGGCTGTATAAATACACTCGTATTACATATTTAATAATCCTACGTCTTGAGTTGTGCACATTGCTGATTTACGTCATACCTGGGTTCCCCTTCTTCCTCAGCCGGCTCTTCATCCTCTTCCTCACTGCCACTGTACTCATACTCTGGACCCTCTGAGAGAGGAGAGAGAGAGAGAGAGAGAGAGAGAGAGAGAGAGAGAGAGACAGAAAGAAAGAAATAACATGTTATGAATCCAGTCGTTAAACATGTGTATGTATTATGTATTACGCCACGTGGTGTCTTACTCATACAGCCCTTTGCCACAAGTAACCACTGATGTCATTTCATCCCTACAAGATGGTTTTGAATGCAACTTTAACAGTAGCAGTGATGCTACATCATTGTTATGATCAGGGGGGTTGAACCCACACACACACGTGCGTTCACACACTGACAGCAGTGACAGCCATGCAGCCTTGCATCAGCAACAAACAGGAAAAAGGCAACAACCAGCTCATTTGTAAGCAGTTAGGAGTTTGCTTGCTCAAGCTCTCAGCAAAAGCAGAGAATCAAACCCCTAAATGCCACACCTCTACTTTGAAGGCCAATGCAAGCAGATGGGTCTGCTTGAGATTAATTTCTGTATTATTTATAGTGCGTATTCCTACTGGCCTCGCAGACAGGCTCGCAGATGTCTCAGGTCTATTTTCTCTGAGTCGCGTGGTGCATTTCCCAGACCATACCAAGTTAGCACATCAAAGACTTATTTCACTTGACTGTCGAGTCTCGGTGTGGTGTAGCGTAACCAGGACACCTTGTGCAGGAAACCGGAAACTAGCACACTCAAGACAGCCCTCTCATGAAACCTCCGTCTTGCACACGCGAATGAGTTCATATTCGGAAGAATATAGACCGTAACAAAACAGGAAACACTACGTAACTCCGCCCCTCACACTGCGTAACTCCGCCCCTGGATCCGAGATTATCCCCAACGATCCCAGACAATTCCTCCAATAAATGCAATGGTGTGAGTGCTGAATCATCCAACCTCTCCACACTGGGCATCAAATAGCCCTTCCATTACAAACAAAACTACTTCTCTTTGATGCATCAATTCAACACACTGGACTCACTTCATTCACAGAGACGAGGGGAGTCATTTCTGTATAATCTCTCCCTGAAGAGTTAGCGCTGCTTCACACATCGCTTTGCTGGGGTTCTATTGGGGGCCCGTTTGAGTTTACATCTGGCGTTACATCTGGAAGTTTCCCACGCAAGATGCAGATTTCTATGCCCATACTGTTTCTCACATCCTCCCAGATAAACAGGGGAGGCCTGCGAAATGGTGTCATACGCCTTTTTCTCAAGAAGATTTCAAGAAGGGGAAGATCTAAACAAGTCTACTCCTGAATGGGGAAATAGGAACACGGCTACTTCCTGGATGAAAAGCATGTCTTTATTCCTATACCAGTAACACCACACCTACGCGATGCAATGCATATTACAAACAGCCTTTTCTTACATAAAAAGCATGTTTATTCATGTCTATGCAAATTTAGCTACCCCCTTAGCTCTCTCGCTGTAGTGAGCCGTTGACGGAAGTGGTCTGTTCTCACGTATAGACAGACTTCAAGTTGACATAAAAGGCATGGGCGTGTGAAACATGCATGACAGCGGACGCACACACGCACACACACACACACATACACGCACACCACTAACGTGGAGGTCATTAGGGTGTTTTTATAAGCTTGCAGAAGATTAGAACCAGATGGCAATCCTGCTTCCTCTTTCCTTCCCTTTCTCTGTATCTCTGTATCTTTGTTTCTCTTTCTTCCTCACACTCTTCTCCACCTCTGTTTCTCCCACTGTCTGTCTGTCTGTCTGTCTGTTGAGAATTTACCTCCCAGTAATGCCAACCAAAAGACCATGATGTTGCAAACAAACAACACGGGCTAATTCCTTGGGCAAGAAGGAAGAATCACACGAGCGTTCCTCCTCTCGTCCGTTCCTCTGTTATTGTATGTTCCTCTGAAGAGAATGTAACACAAGCCACATGCAGGCTGTGAACAGGATACTCATGTTGACAAGATATGAAAACGATTCCATCTGTAGATCATTCCGCTTTTGACGTTGCCGCTCGTGGAGCTCGTCTGCTTGGGTGTGTGTGTGTGTGTGTGGGTTTGTGTGTGTTTGTGTGTGAAACACTTTCTCCCAAGGGGACACAGGGGGTAAGAAGTGCTTGGTCTTGGGACTGCTTTTCGCCTAAACTCTCCCTCTTTGCATAGCCTCCCTCTCTCCCTCTCTCCCTCTCTCTCTCTCTCTCTCTTTGCATTACATTCAGCGTCTTTTATTTAAACCTCATTGGCATAAAGTGTTGAACCAAACACATACACACACACACACAACATGCGCAACAACTAGCTCTTGTCATCTCAGTTCTTGTCCAGATGAAAACTCTCTGTCATTGCACAGTATACATAAGTATAAACTACCGTTATGTTTACTGTGTACCGGCACGTCGGTTTGTATATCCCGTGACTAGAAGCCAGACAGACGGATACAATTGTGTCCTATTTCTTCCATACATTACACTGACTGACCTCCTCACTGACACACCCACCCATCCATCCCTCTGACTGACCTCCTCACTGACCCGCCCGCCCGTCCATCCCTCTCACCTTTCTCCCTCTTCTTGCGGGTGCGGTCCAGGTGGTCCTTGAGCATGATGCGCACCTGCCTCTCGTTCAGAAGGTCCTTGACGAAGGCGTGCCGCAGCAGGGCCTCGGCGCTGGGCCTCAGCTGGTGGTTCTTCACCAGGCAGCGGTCCACGAATGACAGGAAGCGCTTCGACCTGAGGGGTCAAGTCAAGTCAAACTTTATTTGTACAGAACAATTCGTACAGAGCATGTGACAAGAGGGGGCTTCACAGCAGTGATGATAATAGTAACAGACAGATTTAAATGATATTTAAATACAGTGAAATACAAATGTATAAAATACACATAATATGCTGCAAGGAATACAATTATTACAGCAAAAATCACCAGTCCAATGTAGCTGTGTGTGGAGGTATAAAAAGTCATTCTGCTCTCTTCTTTAGGCTCTACTAACAAGCAAGGTGTTGTAATATAAAAGTGACCAAATACATATCGTTCTCATTATAACGGGACTCTACGCTCAATAAATACGAGCGTTAAGAAGTATCGAATCACAATTTCACGAGTAAGCGGCCTCACCTCACGCTATCTGCCTGTCTGTCTGGCATTATCTACCAGCCGTTGACCTTATCACGACTTGTCATTGTGTTGCCATGACATTTCATTGTCCCATCTTTAGCCATTTTCCTTTTTTGGGGAAGAAGAACGTTCGCCAAAAGCAAGGATTACAATTGGCTGGCGGGTGGCATTTAAGAGAATCCTTTGATTCGACTCGACCACTCGATACGAGGGGTCGGGGACAGAGACGTGTGAAGAGATCACATCCTCGATGAGAAGCACGGTGGCTTGGGTACACTACTGCTCTATTTAAACACACCACACCTCAGGTGTTTGTAGGGCTTGGGTACACTACTGCTCTATTTAAACACACCACACCTCAGGTGTTTGTAGGGCTTGTTCGTTTAATTTCCGTTCAAAAACCCCACCCAGTGGCATCTGCTCGCTGCCTTGCGGTCTCCAGTAATGTGGTGTGTGTGTGTGTGTGTGTGTGTGTGTGTCTAATCACCATTTCTTGGTTTTGAGTTTGGGCGGGGGGTTTCGGGGAATCAAAAACAGAGCTCTCATTGGATGCATGTCGCACAGCGCTAGTGGGAGAGAGAGAGAGAGAGAGAGAGAGAGAGAGAGAGACAGACAGACAGACAGACAGACAGACAGACAGACAGACAGACAGACAGACAGACAGACAGACAGAGAGAGACAGACAGACACAGAGAGCTCACGTTGATATCCATGGTAGTCCATGTTGTTCTTTATGACTCGTTTTTACCATTAGTTGTGAATATTCAAGATTGACATGAATCAACTTTATACTATACTATATAGCAACATGTACTGGCTGTTAAACTAAGTTGAATTGCAAATGAGGTGTGGCCAGTGTGTATGTGTGTGTGTGTGTGTGTGTGTGTGTGTATGTGTGTGTGTGTGTGTGTGGTATATGCAGTGGCTTCAATGCGTTATGATAAAGATTAAAAGTGCAATTAGGTGTTATGTTAAAACTACACCAAGGCCAAAGGCCTAACTTACGTGGAGCCCCCTCCGCCATCTCTAAAGCCGTGATGCCCAGCGACCAGAGGTCACTCTGAGGAGAGCAAGGAAGCACACACACACAACTAGCAACGAATTTCACTCACAACAGTCCAGTAATATACCAATGAAAGTGATATACATCATTACAGAGTAATGTAGCCTTTAAGCTTTTTTTTTTTTTACTGTTCAACTCATTTGGAACTTTTTCACAGCCGCCATCACTTTTGTTAAAAACGATTTGAACATTTTCTAAGTGTGGAAGAAATGAAAGTCATCCATGCGTGGCCCAATCAACCCAGGGACTCTTCCTCCCCCTCTAAATCAATTTATTCTGTGAATACGAAAATTACAAAATCTAATTTGGAACAAGAGTGGCTGCACTGCAAAAGTATGTGCATGGCAAGATTTATATTACAAACCCATAATCCCAGACGCCATCAAAGTCTCACGTGACATACAGCGATCTACGGACCCGCTCTACTAGCGTGCCACCCGACCCGCTGACCGGGTTCGCTTAACAGCAAGGGGAAGGGGCGGATACCCTGTAGTCGTAGGTCGCTTCGGGGTTCTCGTCACAAGCGATGACCTCGGGCGCCATCCAGTAGGGCGTCCCGATGAAGGTGTTCCTGCGACCGACGGTCTTGTCCAGCTGGGCCGACACCCCGAAGTCAACTGGGACCACAGAGATAGTACGGAACGAAATACAACCTCAAACAAGAGCCGGTAACATATCCCTTGGTTATGAACGTCAGTCAAAGACATTCACATTCAAATTGGTTCTTGGATAATATTATGTATGCATGTATTGGTTCAAATATCTGGATATTCAAATATATGGATATTTGCATTCTTAACAGAATAACATATTTATGTGAATGTGGTTGCTTGGGCGTTCCTTCGAGTTTGTGAGTTTGTTTGCATTCATCTGTGTGTAAGTGTGTGTGTGTGTGTGTGTGTGTGTGTATCATACCCAGTTTGACCTCTGCATTCTCAGTGAGCAGAACATTTTGACCCTTGATGTCTCGATGGATTACGTGATGGGAATGGAGATGGGAGAGGCCCTGGAGGACATAAACACACACACACACGGTCAGATGACCATGTTTGCTATAGATGCTATGAATATTGAATAATCCTCACACACCCACGCAGACACTTCAAAGCAGAATATTATTTGTGTGTTGACTAAATAACACAGCCTTGTGCTGCCCTGCCTGACCCATACCCTGAAGCAGTAGTGTGGACAACGCATGGACGTACATTGTGTTGGTAAAATGTATGTGTCTATATATAAATATACTGTATGTATTTACATATATGGATTGGCCACGTAACAGAGACGCTAGCTCTTTGATGAACTAAATACTGCACTGATCTCTGCTACTGGCACAGTGAGAGAGAGAGAGAGGGTGTGTGTGTGTGTGTGTGTCTGTGTGTGTGTGTGCGTGTGTGTGTATGTCTGTTTAAACTACTGCTTCTTCAAAAGAAGCCAGATAAACAGAGGAAGTAAGTCTCATTTCAGACAATGACTTCAACAAACTTTGCTGTGTGTGTGTGTGTGTGTGCGTGTGTGTGTGTGCGTGTGTGTGTGTGTGGTTGTGTGTGTGGATGTTGAAACAATAAGGAGACAGCAAGGCAGACACAGCTACAGAGAAAACACTGGCTGTAGTCCAGTGGTCTTTGTTCCAGAAGATTCTTGCTGCTTCCTTTTGAAAAGTGTCTTACCCTTAAACCCTTGGTGGTAAGAAGAGTGATTTGAATGGGTCAAAATGATTTGATCTGTTACAAAATCATGACTGTTCTTGTAATAGGCATTGGCTAGTGTTTTGCCATAATGTAGCTAAACAGCTTTCCTAGTGCCAGTGTAGGTTTGTCAGCAGAGTCTGAAACACAAACCCACACACAGACACACAGCGCTGGGGAGGGAATCACAACATGCTCGGAGCTTTCTCAGGACCTTGTGGTCACTCTGTAATCACAACCATAACATCTTCAAGGCACGCTGTTGTGAAACCAGCCTTTGATCTAAGCTACACAAGGCTGTGGCCTAGCCAGTCAACGCTTTCTTGCTTGTCATCGCAGGGGCAAAATGTCCTTAATACCAATATTGGGGCAGGACTTTATTTTCAAAGTTGAAGCAAGTTAGCTTGGTTAGCTTGGCAGTCATTTCAAAGTAAAAGCGTGTGTGTGTGTGTGTGTGTGCGCGTGCGTGCGTGTGTGTGCTTGCGTGCGTGTGATGTGTGTGATGTGTTCATGCAGATTGGATGACAGAGCCCTTGCTCTGTCATGTGTGTATGAACATGGCTTCATACTGTAGCTCTGGATGGACCTGCCTGAGGAAGTTGGTGGCAACGTTTAAATCACTTCCTTTTCTAGTTTCTTATGATAAAAACAACAGTTAGTGAAACCTGACACTCAATGAGCAAAACCTCAGCCCAGATCTGCTAACTATAAGCACATTCTCAGCCTCACACTTTTTGCAAAACACGAAACAGACTTCTCTACATTAGACAGACATCTAACATGATGTCACTCCTTTACCATTTCAAGGCACTGCCATTCAAAATACCACACCTGTGAACCACTGATCAAACACGGCCGGTGTACAGACACTTAGGTGCTTGATCGTAAATTCACCAATCAGGCGTAAGCACTATAAAAAGGCAACAGGTGAGTGTACCTGTCTTCAACAAAAATGGAAGGCACCGTTAGTGTAAGAGGAAGAGGAAGAGTGAGGATGAGAGCGGGAGCCCGGGGAGGAAGAGGGGTAGGGAGAGGAAGAGGTAGAGGTAGACCTGGAGGAGGACGTGGACAAACAAGACGAGGACCGAATTTAACAGATGAGATTCGAGCAACATTGGTTGACCATGTTGTAAACCCTGGGTTGACATTGAGAGTACTGTATGCACTACATCAGTACTTTTTGGTACCCCTTCACTGCGTTCCATGTTTGAAACAATGCCTTGTACGCTGTCCTGTGACATTGTACATGTCCTTTGATGGATCTACATAGGATTGAGGGTCGAGAACGTCAAGCAGGAAGGGGCCTCATATTCTCAGAGGAACAACAGAGAGCCGTCGTAAACATGGCTTTGGCCAATAATGCATTACACCTCAGAGAAATTAAAACAAACATCCTCAATGACCACACAGTTTTCAATAATGTCCATCAGGTCTCCCTGTCAACACTGGGGTGACCCCTTAAGAAACCTCACATAGAGATGAAACCGGTAAGTCATGCACACTTCAGTGTTGTGCACTGCACACACAACCATTGTATGTCCATTTATAGTATACTAGATTGAACTACAGCGTTTTCTGAGAATTGTGCAAATGGATGCTGATGCAATCCCGCATTGAATGTATCTTCCTCGATGAGGCAGGGTTTAACCTGAGGGAGAAACCTCATTGGCCACAGAGCTGTTAGATGATTTTCTAGTGCTTTGTTTAATCTATTCATGCGTCGTAATGTCTTGTTTCTATTGTGGACCACTTTGCAACAATGTACCGAACGGTGTTTTATAGCAAAGTCTTGTCACTGTGTGTCCGTACCACATACACACTTATTGCAGCTTATTGTAGCACGCCTTACCCTGAGCACCTCTCGGCAGATGTAGGCGATCCAGTCCTCTTTGAAACAGTTTCCTTTGGTCTTCTTCACCAGGTCAGTCACTGAGCCCGCCCCACAGTACTCCATCACCAACTGGACCGACAGAAGGATTGAGCCATAAGAGAGAAGAAATAGCCAACATAGGCTAGATAGGCTAGACAGACAGACAGATATATAGAGTCTACTAACCCATAGATGGTGGTCCTGACCTGCAGGACTTTTCTTAATAAAAGCACCGTAATAGGTGGCGATGTTCCTGTGGTGCGAATAGCTCTTCAGCATGTTGATCTCAAGCTTGATCTCCTCCTCTTCTTCCTGCACACACACGCCCACACACACACACACACACACACACACACACACACACACACACACACACACACACACACACACACACACACACACACACACACATTAGTATGTGGGCATTTTTTTAAGTACAAGGCAATTTACACATTTTGGGCATATTTAATAAATTGAATACGTATGCATTCTACGTTTCGTTTGCATTTAAAACAAATTCTATTTAATCTTGACTTCAACCAAATATTCAGCTATAGACCACTGGTCAATAGAGATGGTTTTACCATGTGAACTTTGTTCCTATGATTTTAGTATCAAGTACCATACACCTGCGATACACGCTGGCTTTTTAACTTACAAGCATACACATACACACACGCATGCACACACGCACAGGCACACACACATATATACACACACACACACACACACACACACACGTCCCCGGTCTAAACAGACATGAGCTTGTCTCAGACTGCCATGTGACCCCCAGACGACCTCTGACCTCTGCCGGACAGTGTTAGTGACCTTTATTATTCCGCCTCCTCACCACACAACAATACAAGTCAGGTCAGTGTGTCGCAGAGATACTGCAGCAGAAAGAAACGCTTGTCAACAAGTTCCAAAACACAATCCCATTCCTTATTGTAAATCATGGAGGTGTCCCTCATGGAGGTGTCCATCATGGAGGTGTCCAGGAGTCACAGACCACCCAAAATCCAAGGGAGGAGGGGGGGTAGAAGAACAGGAGAGGAGGAATGAAGGGGTATTAAGAAGAGGAGAGGGGTGTAGAGGAAGGGAGAGCAGGAGAGGAGGAGTGAAGAGGGTAGTATAGACGAGGAGGGGTGAGGGGATTAGAGGAGAGGAAAGGAGATAAGGAGAGGAGTGAAGAGGGTAGTAAAAGAGAGGAGGGGATTAGAGGAGAGGAAAGGAGAGAAGGAGAGGAGTGAAGAGGGTAGTAAAAGAGAGGACGGAAGAGGAGGGAGAATCGTGGTTGTTAATCAGCCAGTGGGAAACGATAGAAGCCTGCTCCCTAGTGATGACCCCTGTGAATCTCTCTGGACAGGGTGGACCAATGACAAGGCAGAGTTTCAACTTTCACCCCCATTTTAAACACCACCCCCTTCTTTTGTTCTATGTGTGTGTGTGTGTGTGTGTGTGT
>OOFB01009796.1:0-10139 GCA_900323305.1 Trachyrincus murrayi | reverse complement strand
TTGGGGGGGGTTTTCCCCCCCCCCCGGGGCCCGGGGGGGGAGGTCCCCCCCCCCCCCCCCCCCCAACATTTCCCCACAGCCGACGAGAACTTGCGCTGCCACATTGAAGAAGAAACAGGCGACCTGGCGTCATATTTTTTTTGCTCTCACTCCACTTTCTCCGGGGATTGTCACGGGATTTCAATGTTCGGCCTGCTCTTTGTAAGTAAAAACAAACACACAAACAAACATATACAACTTGTATGTGTGATGTGTTCCGGTGGGGATTTATTCTGCAGAAAAAAACCCACAGAACCCACACTAGACGGACGGACGACATTTAAAAGTTAACGAGCTAACGGCTAACTAATCAAGCGCAACACAAGGCAACGCGTACGAGAGAGCTAAGGAGCTGGCTAACAAGAAGCTAACATGCTAACGTAGCCGTGTTCACGTGAAGGGGGAAAAAAACATGCATATGACTTATTGTTATTCACATTTTAAAGATGCAACATTAATGCAGGGGACGCTTCTTCACCATAATAATGTGTTGTTAGATCTCAAATCGGTGAACGTAATTGCGGGTGCCGTTAGCGGAGCGGAGCTAGCGCGCTACCAGTACAACACGTTAGGCGGCTGTCAGCTGTATTTCCTGGAAGGAAGAATCTAGCACAGTTGCATTAGCCGGTATCACACAGTTTGACACATCGATTCCCCCACCTTTTTAACATGAGGGAAATGTGTTTGTGTGTGTGGTTGCGTCTTAAGAGTGTATATTCAATGTTTAAATAAATCACCGATGTCCGTACGACGAAGCGCCGTTGACAACACCTAGCTAGCTAAGAGGCTAGCTGTGGCTAGCATTAGCCACACGGCTCCCACTCGCTGTAAAGCACCCGATGTACAACACGTCTGGGCTGATCATGCATGTCGGTAGGGAAGGAGCGTTAATTAGATCGGTTGCAATGTGTGTTATCACACACGATGCACGATATGTTGCGATTATGTGTGTTAACCTTTTTTTGTCGACAGCTGTCCGCCTTCCGCCCTTTGTGTGAGTCCCCTGACCCACGGCGCATGGCTGACACATTTTACTCTTTAAAGCCGTATTCTAGTGTAAAAACGTATTCTGTAATCACGGTAACGACAGGACAGCGGTGTCTCCTCACGGTGCAACGGGGTCCTGTAACACCCTGATGACAGTGACTGACAACGTGATGTTATGGATGTGATGTTATGGAAGAAGCTAACGTGTTGGAAACGCTGCTACTGCTGCCTTTGTTGTTAGCATCGGCTGGGTTTTTTTTTTGTTGTGTTGCTGCTCCAAACTAATTCAGTCGGTCTTAAAAGTTGACGAGGCTTAAAGTTTTGCTCTGTAATTTAGTGTCTTGGTTTTTGCCAAAAACAGAATACCCGTGCGTTTAGTCTTGTGGGCTCTTATTGCAATTGAGGAAATGCACTCGGGGAGGAAGTTGACTAGAACAGCTGTGGGCTGTTTCCATGCCTCTCGATTTTGTTTAATGCCCCCCCCTCCAATGGTGGCTTCAATTGGTTCATTTTATAGTAGGGAATATTGGTGAATTGATATGGTTGCCACTCCCGCTATCGTAGGAGAATCAGTCAACAAGTAACCGGTTAGGTAGTGTTAGATTCCAACGTATGAGTCACTACCTTTTGCCCCATGGACATATTTGCTTTTGCGGTAGGCCTGTCATTCATAAGTGTTGATGGATCTGTATCAGCATCTGCTTGTCCTAATTAAATAACATGTACCATGCTATTAAAACATGACACAATGGGCAGTGGCTTCAGAGTACATTTTAAAGCCATCATCATAATTGTATAATGTAGTCAACAGATTCAGCATGGGGTAACATTTGAATGTGGAAGTAGGTTATCCATACCGGTGACCTGCTTCTGCATTGAAGCTGATTTAATACGCGATCTTTGGGCCCCACTTTAGAAGTCTCCCTCACACTCCACACAGCCTGTAGCCAGGGCAGACCGACACAACAGGAAACCTATACGTTAAATGTATCCCATTTTAATGTTTTGTGTATGCTTTTTATGGTTCTGATGAATGCCATTATTTGCGTCAGGTTATTTGTTTATCATTATAACCTCAATCATATTGGGTTTTTCTATTACTATTATTATTGCTTTTTCTCACTCTGAAAAATAATGAACATTAAAAGAGATCACAGAACCGCCCTGTTGCGTTGGTCATCAGACGCATACACTACTAGGTTTACCTCGTCTTCACCTTTTCCCGAAACACTGGTTAAACCACAGCAGATTTGACTGTAAGGAAAGGACCATGCACATGCAGGGTTTATTTACCTCCCCTGTCTCGGGTTCTCTTGACAAAGCTGTTTTTCAACAGTGTACATACTTTTCAGTACATCCTAGTTAAGTTCTGAAGACAGACACAAGCAACAGGCAGCTTTGTGACCTGTTATTCATATATTTCTCGACAACTATCGACGTCTACAGCACTGAAGGCAGGAGTGTTTGCCTTTTGCAAGATGGATGATAGACACGATAACATTGTCACTATAGGTCCCTTCAATGGTGTCAATCTGTATAAAATACGCTAATCTCTTAACCAGTAGATGTAATGTTGCCACAGTATACCTAAATTCATCTCGCTGGGCATTTGACCTTTTTAAGTTCAACAAGTGACCGGTTCCGCTCTTTATCAACGCCATAAATAACAGCGAAGAACAAGTTCTCAACCTTGGTTACGGTAACTGTGAAAAGTGAGCCCGGTTTATGGTAACATGATTACAAAGAGGCTTGGGTGGTGGGGGAGAGCCCCTGTTGTAGTCCCTGGCATTCAGCCCATGCAAGCCACGGGGTTCCCCTGAGTGTTTTTAAAGCCTCTGACAACCAGTCCAAAAAATATCAAATGCATATATGATGTAAAAGTTAAGTGCCTTATTGTGCATATACCAAAGTTTGACTACGAATAAATGCTCATAAGTATTGGAGCACTGAGAACACCTCTTATATTAGAAATATAAGAAGCGTTTGTTAAAAAAACATTGTTTTGCTGCTATGATCAGGACTGTGTGTCCGTGGCACGCTTGATTGACATCAACCTAGGCACGCCTCCTTCAAATTATCTCACTACAAACGCTTCAATCGCTTCAATTCACAGCAAACAACTAGTCTGTTGCGTTTGATTTGCACACGCTTCCACATCAGCCGGCACGTCTGTAACGTCTTCTGTAGCTGCCGCAGACAGCTGTAATCGTCGTCTTCACAGTATAAATTGCAGCCCGTTTTACATATAGTTTAGTTATATTTGAGTTATAGTTTAATCTTTGTGAACCTGTGATTTGGTTTTGCTAATACTATTTGCCGAACGTCCTTGCTGCATGTATAGAAGATGGGGTGGTATGAATATATAAGGTTCTTTTATACGCAGAAGCGAAAAGAGTTCGTTGCATCTGATTGGTTGGTCAGCAAACTCCCGGAAATCTATGAACCGATTGTTTCAAGAGTTTGTTTGGGTGGGACAACTGACATGGATTTTTTTATGACGTAATTTTCGTAATAAATGTCCGAGCATAACCACGCCCAATATAAGGAAATTTTGCTAAAACATAAATGACAACATTTCAAATTTGGATTGAAACAAATCTCTAATACTTTTTAGATGCTTACTATTATGTACATAACACCCTAAATTACATGGTTGGAAGGCTATTGTGGATTTGGGTTTCCAGTGGTGGTTCTGTTCCTCAGCGACTAACAAAACACCTTCTATTTTCAGAATGTGTTTTGTGCCTCTGGGTATCTGCTTGTAGTGACAATGGAGAACCACTGTGCTCGATCTAATCGTGCAACACAGAAATTTATTAAATAGCCTATACCTAGCATCCAGAAAAAATAAGCAATCATAAGCAATACAGCCTGCTGTTTTCGATATTGTGTGTAGGGACGTCAACGGTTAACCACTGAGAATATTTTTGACCGGTTACGCATGTCTGTCTATAGGTACATTTGCATACACACTGAACGAACGTCTAAGCGGAAATTTCTGGACAAAGAAAACGGCGAATTGCCATAGAAATACTTTATCACGAAGACCAAAGTGATACTGCTATCGTTTACATTCATGGCACGTGTGCTCACACTAAATGCACTTTGGTAAAACGAAGTCATTTTGGCGAATTTGTTGGTAACATATGTTTTAGTGAAGCCAGGAGCGACAGTTACGATGGTTTGATCACCCAGACACGTCTTCTAAGCCCTTTCTTGAACTAGCTACCTAACCAGAAACTATAGCTAGCTACCTAACCAGAAACTATTAAGAGAGTGACTTTCCAACATGAACTTCTATTGAACCCAATATTTAGTGTCATTCCATTTGCAGAAGTACTCGTTTGACTCACCAGATATTCTGTTGATATTCACTAACAGAATTTAACTCGCGGTCAGAATTTCTAGCAGCTTCAGGTGCTGATAAACTTCTAGCTGTCAACTCAGCAGGTGACTGATCTTGTTGCGGATGATGAGGGCTGGAGACGGCTGTCAAAATGATATTTTTTAGTTATGAATGCGAACGACACGATAACATACACTTTTTTTTCTTAAAAATGTACCGGTTAGTTGCCGGTTAATGGGCGTCGGTCTATCGAAAGCAAAATTAACCGAAACTGACATATCCCTAATTGTGCACAATGACTTCAAGGTAGACACGGTGAAATATATGGCCATAGGAACTTGACAGGCACCCACCTTTTTGGGCCTTCACATGCTTCTTTAGCTTCTTTCAGATGCTTCTTTGAGTGTTTCCTGTTAAATGTTATACCGTATCTTGTTTTTGTTGTTGTACACTAACAAAGCTAACATGTCTTGGATGTCATGCCACTATCTCAAAGTTCATCTGCATACATATGCCTTCTATTAATACACATTCTGCTTAGAAAACCTTTGTGCATTTCCCTGTATCAAATTGTAATATAGTATTATAACAACACTCGCTGTTTTGGGGCATGTTTAACCGTGAGACCATGTACCCTGTTTTATACTGTGAATTGGTTAATGAATCATGACCGTTTGGCACAGACTTTGTTTACTGTGTTTGCCACCGTTCTGCAATCCAATAGCGAGGGCATGAGCTGGGCATCACTTGGAGTGCCTTTGGGATCGGCACTTCTGCTAGATGCTGCTACAATGCTTGTCAGGTGAAACCATAGCAACAATTAGTAATTAGATCTCCCATTGTCACTACTGTTTACAGCTGACTTCAGATGTTGTAGCCATAGGTAACAAGTTTAAAACACAGGTTATGCAGCATCATCCTCTTACCTGAGAATCAAGTATTCTTACTTCTTCGGTCGATCTCATTTTGTGGTACTTGTAGCAACACACTGAACACATGTTGGGTGAAATTATTGATTGTTTCAATTTCTTTTTAATTAAAGTTTCCACTTGTTATAACATTTTTAAATACTTTTTTTTGTTCATTGTTAAACATTCATGAATTTTGCCCCGGCAACTAAAGTCCCTTTTTACATAATGTCAAACCTGAAGGGTATACTCGAGTTATGTGGGTTAAACAGGCTATAATATGTGTGTGTGCAGGCCGTAGCTCATAATCCAGACTCAACTGAAATGTCACCTCCTGCATAGAGGTTTGGTTCTCTGCCCGAGACCGGGTTGGGTCGGGTAGAATTTTCCCCCCTCCATTCTCGGGCCCCGGTGCCGGTCTCGTTGTCATTCTCGTTGTCAAGATTTGTAATTCAAATTTCTCTAATCCGCAAAGTCCTGATTGTTAATTCCTTGTGTCAATTAGGTTTTTATCACCAGTCAATCAAAGGTTGCGATTTTAAATGTAAGTGTCGGGTTTTCGCTGCCTACGGCACCACACTAGCTTTGCGAGTCCTTTGCGAGAGGAAGTAGGCTATTCAGTTAACACCCAGCACTTAATTCTGAACAGATTTTTGTCATTAAAACATCTCAGAATTAGTTTAGCCTACTTATAAACAACCAACTTGCTAAGAAAATTTTGTTTTTTTAACCGGGCCCACGCTGCGCTCAGACAAACCGTGCTCGGTAGGGTTGGGCTTGTTTTTTTGGGCCCAATCTAAGCCCTACTCGTGGTGTTTCTTCAGCTTGACTCTGTCAATATTTTGTCAGGAGCACCATTGCTTTCCCCCCTGGTCGTCTCATAAGGGACACACACAGGCCCCGCAGGAGCACTTGTTGCTGCCCCAGAGATGTTTGTAGGTATGGCAACAGTCATCCCCCCGTTGTCAGATGGCAGAGTCTCTGTCTCTGAAATGTCAGAGCGATTGATGCCTCTCAGCAGGAACTAGAGCAGACATTGTTCTGTTTACGGTCTCGGCAGGAGCTCGCTATCAGTCGTCTATTTTTATTGTTCGTTGCAGTCTCCTGCAGATATCGCTACCATATATATTTCATATGGCTTTTTTGTATGGCCGTCATTGCAAATAAGCCAAGCAGCTTACCATGGATTAGTTGTGTGCATGGAGAACGTGACCGTGTATTAAGTTTAAAATTGGCGTGTTAATAGCTAATAGTTTCTATATGGGTGAAGATTATAGTGATTCCTTTTGGCACTGAACTTACTTTATTCAAATCCAGTTTTACAGTCTTAAACCCCTGAGGAGTTGGAAAAAGGACCTGGAATAAAGAGTTTTGTTTTGACTTCTCATCTAGCATTCAAATATGTCTGTAGTGAGCTGAGCACAACTGGACAGGACAGCTTACAATACAGATGTGAATGCACAGAAAATGCTTCAATATCCAATTAAATTACTGGTGATGCATTTTAGCACCATAAGTGGCTGCAATCGGTCTCAGTTCATATGGAGATGTTTGTTGAGACGGTGTTTGTATTGTAAGGTGTTTGGCCTGGCACAGAACTGTCATGATACAAATAGGAATAACTTTACATGCATATGGAAATAAGGAATCTAAATTGAGACAATATTTGGCTTCTCTGAGAATCAGATGACCTGCTCGGTATAGACAGACATTGTCAATATCACATCTGTGCGCTCACATTGACTTGGTGATTTACTAGGTAAATAGAAATTAAGCGAATGATGCAATTACAGTGTAAAGAGGTGTGGAATGTGATCCATAATTGACAGAATGGCGAAAGGATTTGATTCCAAGTCTGTATTTATACAGTTAAGTTTTTTTGCCGGTTGTTCCGCGTGGACGCGTGCCTCCATTCAGTCATCTATTAGAACCGGTGAGAGTGTTCTCAGTAGCTCAGTCAGTCAAACATGTGAATCATCAAACTCCCGGGAATTGCTCGGGACACTCTTTCACCTTTTTTACACAACAATTCCCTTGTTCCCACCACCTGCTTCTCTGCTGGATCTTAAATGCAAATTCATGCTTTACTTTTGAATTTAATCAAATCACATTCTTTGCATTTCGATCGAAATCTGGCTTGACCAAGTGTTATTGTGTCTGGTGTTTGTCAGGGCATGTTTTTGTTTGTGTGCTTCTTTATAACCTACTTGTTCCCACAGAATAGTTGGGCTGTGGTGGGGGAGGGGGACGGACACCAAAGCCACAAGGGAAGTCCATGGCATACCCTCAGAGAAAATCTGGAAGGACATTGATATGGTGTAGTTTTAAGGAACAATTAAGTGGCTAGATTTGTAAAATTGAGTTGAATGTATTCACAATTCCATGGCAATCTGTTTATTTTTATGGTCTGTAAATAAAAAAGTGAATGTCTAGCAGAAAAAGAAAGCTCTGTCAGTTACTACAAGGTCTCCTACCCTTTCTCAAATTGTCATCAAACATCAGTGTGGTATCCAACCCGTTTGTGTTCAACACTTTGAATCAAATTGATCAGAGGATGTTTCTCGATTTTGACAAAGGCAAAAAGAGCCTGGCCAATGGCTTTCCTCCTCATTTTTAAGGAACACACAAACCTAGACTCCTTCGGTCATTTCCAGAGAAAGATTGGCCCTTGTCACCCGGGGCCTCCCTGTAAGCGCCTTTAGAGCCCTTTTGATTGCCACGCTCTTTATCTGTGCTCACTCAGTGTCTGCAAAGCTGTGTGATAAGTGGGCTTTTGGCCATGTGCGTGTGCCTGTGGCGCATCGCTCTGTGGGGCGAAACACGCCCAAGGATTGCCGGGTTCTTTCACCACCCTCTCCAGGCCTTCTTCGTGTTGACGACGAGCCAAACCTAAGCACGCCGAAGATCCTCTGTTGACCCGGGTGCAAGGTAGCTCATAGTATTTGTCTGTGTTGGAGAACAGTGAGATGGTCAACATATTTCTGAGGAAGTCGAAGTAGCATGTCAATTGTAGGCTTCGCTTCCAATTACTGTAAACACATGGCGTTTTTATTACACACACATACCGTTGCTATATCATATGGTACAAGGTGGATGCGTTGATTGGCTGGGCGAGTTTTTGCCCTGATCCAGGGAAGCCATCTTGGAATGGTACTATGGTTTGTGGGCAACCGTGGAATGTTGACTGACAGGCCTCAGGAATTCAGTGGATGTACACATACGTGGCCTTGTAGCGTCTACAAACGTCGTGAGGGCGCGAGTACTAGGAAGGTTTAAGTACCTCCTTAAAGGGGAACGTTGCCGCTTTTCAACCCGGCTTTGTATCATTTCAATGTGGGTTGCATATGCAAACGAACAATGTACCTTTCCATGTTGCCTGCACCCAGATCTCCACAATACTCCGCCAGATAATAGAGATAGGGTTGAAAAGCGTGTTGAAGTTCCCCTTCCAACACGTTTCTTACACTAGGCACGTGATATTGTATAAGCTAAGGGTTTGTGCATGCCAATATTTGTGCCTTTTTTTCGTTCATCAAAATGAAATGTTTTTGTCGGTTTTTGTCGGTCATTAAACTCATTAAATTAGCATTTGTAATTATTCTCCCTTGGAAAAGCAAATGGCCAGAGGCTTGTTAATAGATCATCTTGCTTAAACTCTATGCTGACAGTCTAGTTTGCCTTCTCCCTTCTCCTTCTTTCTACCGGAGACATCCGTAGTTGATCTATTGCTTTTTTGCACTTCTACCTACACAGACTGGGTGTTTTTGTACGTCTTCGTGGACTTGGACAAATATACATGTAAAAACCAATGCTTTTATTACTTCATGGCAACAACCACAAGCCTGAGTCAGACAGTCTGCCTACGGTTCCACCTTGTTGCAGGTAAACACAGACGTGCACTCTGAATTGCATCCAATTATGTGGGCTGCATGTTATATTTTTATAGTGGAGCTCATATGACTTGATTTTTCAATCCCTCTTTTGTGTGTGTGTGCGTGTGTGTGTGCGTGTGTGCGTGTGTGCGTGTGTGTGTGTGTGTGTGTGTGTGTGTGTGTGTGTGTGTGTGTTATATCTATGTAGCGGAACAAATATATCTATATAAGCGGAACAACTTTAGTTGAAGTAGCGTATCTCAAACTCTACACATGGCTTCCCTGGCATGCTTGACAAAGCCTTTTCTTTCTTCTTCCTTCTTTCAAAAGAGAGCGGTTGAAGTCACACCTGTTCTCAGACTGTGTCTCACAATGACCAGAATGCTTCTGAGAACCCCTTCAGCAGTTCCAGGAGCCGTTCCCAGTATCGCCTGCGCGCTTGGAATTTAGTAAACAAAGTGTAGAGGCACCTCTGACTCGCAGCATCACATTCATCTCCAGGCTTGTGTGTGTGTTTTAGTGCGTCAGCAGCCTATGAGAAGCAGCTCGGCCGGCCGTGCTTGGGCTCCAGCTTGCCTTTCTATACACCGGTCATGTCTGAACATGCCTGGACTTGAACGAGTCTTTATTATTTTTTTTTCCTTCTCTAATATTGTGAATTGTAAGTAAGTAAGAGCTCAATGGCGGTGACTTCTGAAGTTGCGTGGGCGTGTGTTGCATGCTGTGAGCCGACGGCATTAGTCAGGGGTTGTTGTGAACGTGATTGTTTGTGGGTGTTTTGCGTCTCTCTCTCTCTCTCTCTCTCTCTCTCTCTCTCTCTCTCTCTCTCTCTCTCTCTCTGTCTCTCTCTGTGTGTGTGCGTGGGTGTGTGCGCGTGTGTGCGTGCCTGGGGGTGTGTGTGTGTGTGTGTGTGTGTACATACATATGGGTGTGCATGCCCGTGTGTGTGAACATGCATACCTGCATTTGTGTTTGTACGTGAATGTG